>OMLB01026638.1:0-14288 GCA_900302555.1 Myripristis jacobus | reverse complement strand
TTAGGATACACATCCAACAGCTTATTATTTTGAATGCTCAGGGGTTGCATAGTAATCTGGACGGACAGATAAGGAGACATTTTACAATAACGCAGACAAAGCAACAAGCAAGTATGTCAAGCCAAAACATTACAGCTAGGCCAACATACCTGTTTGTGATTTCATCCTTCTTGTGTGGGAACTCCTTTCCCATTGCCATGGCTTCCTCCAGAGATGATTAATGCTCATCTGCTTAGCTGTCACATTCCCTTTGCCTCACCATCTGATGCTTAGAAGCACTGTACGTTCCCCCAGCTTGGCTTTTGCTGTAGTGTCCCTGTGAGCTGTGGTGGTATCTGGGGATGTCTGCGTTAGCATTGGAAGAGTTGCTGGTTAGTCACGTTTCTGTGAGACGTAGCAGACTTAGCTCCTGTGATTTCTAACTAGAGCCGCTCACTTGTTGGTTTTGTTGGTCAGCGAGTTCACTGTCCCCATTACCAGCAAGGGAATAGATGGCTTATACTTGTGCGTTCCTCCCAACCAGCCTGCAGAGTAGACAGTCTGCTTCCTGTTTACACCGGCATGTGCATCCCCATTGTACATGAATGGCCATCTGATCTGCATTTTCAGTAGTGTTTGTATGGAAGGAGATAATTTCTGATAAGGTACTAAACCGATTGTGTGGATCATTTTAGTTTTAAAAACCTGTTTTAATACAGATATATATTAGTGTGGATGCAGCCTTAGCATCAGTAGTATTGATGCAACTTGATCCCTCACTCTGAAGCTCAGTGTTGTAATCTAATGTAGCCTTAGCCTGCCTGTGTAAATAGTTTAAACACTTACAATTGCAGTCATGCGAACAGGACTGTAAATCAAAATTAGCACATAATCATACCATTATATTTTTTTCTCTTTGAAAAAAATAAACTTCCTGTTTACTTGTTTTTCTTTTGTTTTTTGTTTGTTTTTAACAAAAGAAGCAACATTGTGGTAGTGTGACATCCCTGCCACCTAAAGGGCCATACTTCTTATTATTGTCATTGTTTAGTTAGTTTATATACTGTAATTTGAAGAAACTATAAACTGCAGACTATTTTCCAAAAGCATATGATATAGTTAGATGTTGAATGAATGTTTGTTTTTTTTTATTCATTAAATTAAATACAAAAATAAACTTGTGTAAGGTTTGAACTTGCTTGACAGAGATAAGATAGTCATTTTACTGACGATTCTGTAAGTACATTATGGTAATGATTTTTGGTAATGATGTTTCTCTAAAATTGCACATTCTGCAGATAAACGTATTCATATTTCAGATCAGTTGCACAACTGTCTCAGTCACTGCAGCAAGTACAGGTCAATGTTTCAATAAACTTTGATATTCCTTTGGAAGTCAGCTGCCAAAAAGCACTGCAGTCATGTAGTATTTGGTTAGGAAATCAAACCCTGAAGAAAACAGTAACCAAGCAGGTATTGTGAAAAGGATTATCTGGAAAGTTAATGATAGGCAGTTGGCTAACAGCTAAGCAGGTCATATTTTTATTTTTTATTATTTTTAAAATTCATATTCAAATCTTAAAATCTAAAAAAGCTTTGTAAGTTTTGAAGAAAAAGGATGGTAATACAATGTGAGGTATGCATACAGTGTTGCCAATAGGTTTAAAAATGCAAAAGTACCTATGGCCCCTTACGTTACACATGCACGGTTGGTTCACATCAAGTATTAGCATTATTGTCACATGACAAAAAAAAAAATAAGGGTGGCTGATAAAACTAGCAACAAACACTTACCAGTGCCAGGTGTGGAGAAGTAGAGTTTCAGGCAAGCAGTGAAAACACATCATTAACATCATCACTGCATGATAAGTAACATGTTGGAGGCCAAAGCAGGTCAGGATACCTGTTTTTCTTGACTTAAACAAAAAAACTGTTATCAATGTTTTTATCTCCTGTCCCCTCTGTCCAACCCTCTGATAAGCAGCTCAGTCTTGCTTAAGTTGTTCGAGTTTAACCTGTATGTTACGAGGTGCCTAAACTGTATGCTTACTGTCTTAATGGCCGCTTTCATGGTCTTAACTGCAGTGGTCCCCCCACTAATATCAAGATTTCCTGCCAACAAATGATTTCAAAAGTCAGTACATCAGTGTAAGTAGTACATAGTCAGTATAAGTTGCATTAAGACCTATCAACTTGGAACTGAGCGTGTTTTCTTAAACAATAAAGACCCTGACCCTGACCCTGACCCATTTTCATCCATAGTTTCATTCAATAAACAGTGTCAGTTTGATTGTGATTGTGGTTGGTCACAGTGTTGAATTCAGAATGTGACCATGTTCTTCCATTTCATTTATAGGTATCGTGTTCCTGGATGAAGTGGATAAGATTGGCAGTGTACCTGGAATCCATCAGCTGAGAGATGTAGGAGGAGAGGGAGTCCAGCAGGTCAGTTTACAACTTGTCTGACAGTAAGAAAAACACTTGCTTGAATTGGTTTATACAGATGATGAAACTGAAAAAATTACCTCGTAAGCATTAAATTCAATTAAATTCTGATTTGAAACCCAACAGGACATTTTGCTTATTTAACTGCTGGGCTGATTTGTCTTTTTTTCCACTTGATTTTCCTTGTCTTGTGGTGCTTGTCCTGGACTTGTGTTATTTCTGAACCATTTACCTCTCTCTCTCAGGGGTTGCTTAAACTCCTTGAGGGCACAATTGTCAACGTTCCTGAGAAAAACTCCAGGAAGCTGAGAGGAGAGACGGTGCAGGTTGATACAACAAACATCCTCTTCGTTGCATCCGGTGCCTTCAATGGACTTGACCGAATCATAAGCAGAAGAAAGAATGAGAAGGTTGGAGAAAACCCCCATATGCTGGTGCTAGATTGAACATGCCATTATTCCTGCTTCTAAATTGTTCCTTGTGTTTGATTGCTTTGCAGTATTTGGGTTTTGGAACCCCGTCCAACCTGGGGAAAGGGCGCCGTGCGGCGGCTGCGGCAGACCTGGCCAACACCAGTGGTGAGACGGACACAGTGGCAGAGATTGAGGAGAAGGACAGGCTGCTGAGGCACGTCGAGGCCAGAGACCTGATTGAGTTTGGCATGATCCCAGAGTTTGTTGGCCGTCTTCCCGTTGTCGTGCCCCTGCACAGCCTGGATGAAGACACGCTGGTGCGAATCTTGACTGAACCACGCAACGCTGTAGTGCCGCAGTACCAGGCTCTCTTCAGCATGGACAAAGTAAGGCCTTTGCTGTTGTGCATGCGACTGTACAGAGTTTTGCAGGCAGACAGTGAAGAAGCCAGTTTTTAAATATATTTTTGCATCCAAGCTGTAGTCTCACTGCTAAAGTGGTACCTACAAATACCATTTATTTCTATCTGATCTGTAAGATATTACAATTGTCATGAACCTGTATTGTTTTTTGCAGTGTGAACTCAATGTGACTCCAGATGCCTTGAGGGCTATTGCTAGGTTGGCCCTGGAGAGAAAAACTGGAGCTCGTGGGCTCAGATCAATCATGGTATGTGAATTCTCCACAGGTTTCTCACGCTTTTTTTTTTTAAAGCAGCTCTGTTGACTAGGCCTGTCACAGCTATTACATAATAGTGAACTGATTGTGAAGTGATGGTGATTCTTTGAAGCACACAGTAACCATTTTGCATAGTTGTTAGGTTCCACAGTCTTAGAAATATTGCAGCAGATAGAAGACAAATCAAGTGTGTTTCCATCAGCTGGGCTAAAAAAAATGCTCTTCTTTTTTCTCTTTGGCCATATGGCATCATTAAAAAACACTAACCCTGACACAGACACAAATACTTGTATGTGCTGAAATCTGCACTGATGCACAAAGGCATGTGCAATGTAGGGCCAAACAACAACAACTAAATCAAGCAAATTTTTAGCAAATTATAGCTATTTGTATGACAATTAATTGTCAGCTAAATTTTCATGACTGTGACAGCCCTGTTGGTGACATTACAATATGAAACATCTCCAACAGGAAAAGCTCCTCCTGGAGCCCATGTTTGAGGTGCCTCACTCTGACATCATGGCTGTAGAGCTGAATAAAGATGTCGTCCACGGCAAAACGGAGCCACGATACATCAGGTCAGTATTTCACTTCTCACAGATCTGGGCCATGTGTGTTTGTTTTTGGAGATCTGGTTCCTCAAACTCAGCACTCTGTGTCCTGTACATGAAGTGGTGTGAAACCTGAACTGGAGTTGCCATTTGAATTTCAGAGCGCCAGCCAAGGAGTCAGCAGAAGAGGAATACGACTCTGGGATTGAAGAGGAGAACTGGCCTCGGCAGGCAGACGCCGCCAACAACTGAACCACCTGATGTTATTTTCACAAAATCCTAAAGACAGAGCAATCTAAAATCATTAGATTTCTGTGAATCTTTGATGGATACAACTATGGGTTCTCATTACAGCCCCTGACCCCTAACAACCATGCTGTGGAAGTTGTAGTAAAAGGTGGTGAAGGCTGCTGGTTCTCACTGAGGAGTGTTTTCATGATGAACAAGGCTATGAGTGTGTCTTTGGTCCCGTGCATCAGATGTTAATTCTTTAGAGGTGCACTCACAAGGTGGACCTTATAGACTATTTCAATCTCTGGGGATTGTTAACATTTTATCTATCTAAAGATAATGCAATTTTATTCAAATAAAAAAAGGAAAAAAAAAAGAAAAAAATAGATTCATAGCTAGATGATTTTGTTTTCTCTTTTTTGTGGTGATAAGTTGAAATGGCAAGGGAAGCAAATGGACGTTATGGGATCACACTGTACACTTGAAAACGGAGTTGACAATGTGCAAATGAAATGTTTTCATGTTACATACCACAAGTAATGCCTTAAGTCATAAGGGCATGATATTCCATGAGCACATCAATATTTTGATGTTTTCTTAGCCACCATTTTAATAATGGTGTTCACAATGAAATTTGGGCTGTAAATGTTGAGCTACACCAATTATGTAGCGTTTGTAAGCAGTTTGTACGGCACGACCTCTTAATAAGGAGAACATATGGTAAAGTGTAACATACAAGCACCAGCACACTAAGCAAAGTAGGTGAAAGCAATGGTTACCTTTTTAAACTGCCAGAATGGTTATTTTTAATTGTGTTATTTCCTCCTCTGCCCCACTCTTTAGCGAATGTATATGTGTTAACCTACAGATTTCTCTATCGCACTATTAGATCAGAACAGCAAGGGTTTTTTTTTCTGTTTGGCCCAGCTTTTAGATTTCAGCTCACCTTTACTGATGTAATGTCTTGTTACTAAATGGTACCTCATTAGACATGTTTGTAATTAAGCCTCCACTTCAGTGTAACCATTAAACTGAACCATGATGCTCTCCTCTTAAAGCCTGTATGTGCTACAAAATGAAACTCTACTAGGATTGTTCTCCCTCTGCTTTGAGTTCCCTTTGCTTTCAGTAAAGATTCAAAATGCTTTTCTTTCTCTCAGTTTTCAGAGGTCTGTTACAGAAGCTGTAAGCCCCGAAGTTGTGAAACTTAAATTTATTGATGTGATTGTTTAAATATATAAATAAAATGTATATCTCTGTACAGAATCTTTGTTGTTTTCTTTTTTTGTTTGCCTCTGAACCCGTCCTCTATACCCACATAACATGTAACCATAATGTTATGCAGTTAAATGAATTTATTTACCACAACATTACATGTTTAAGCACAGATCTTCTCAGCACATCAACCACATTGCAGAGTATTAACAGACATCACAAATTTGTACTCTGTTATAACCCTCTCCTCTTACATAAGCGGCTAATCTCTAGAACGCAACATGATCTTCCCTGTTTCCCAACACCTCAGCGTTTCCATAATCCCATTCAAGTCCTTCCTCGAATTAGGGAGGCACACTCTCCCCAAATATGATGCAACTCCATTGAGCAAACTAATTAATATAATAAAACAATTCATGACATAGTTTACTTTGCAGATGCACTATTAGTAAAATATAGATTAATATAATTATATAAATGAATAACTATCCATTCTATTTTTAAATTATTATTTTTAGTTATTTACTTATTTTAATATTGAGGTACTTGGTGTATGGGAATAGTCCAAATACTCTATGTAATACGGTTATTTGGACTGTAGGCTGTCCTTTGGCAGGTTCTCCAGGTTTCAAAGTCGTCAAACAGTTCCTATGATGATGTAAGGGGCTTAGTGACGAAGAGATTTATATGGTGTGATCATCTCGGTGTTCCCGTCTGTGGTGGTGACTGATTAGTCATCCACTCCACACGCACCTGTCACTGCTTCAGAAGGCTGTGCACCAGTGAGAGGATACGCTACAAACAGGTGAGTGCTGATCAAAAAGTATTGACAGTCTGTTCTGCAACTGGAAAACAATCTTTTTTTGGAGTAGCTTTCCCCTTTGTAAACACTGCTGATAATCATTTAATTTGTGTGGATGGGTGTTGTCACAAATCAGTCTCATGAGCTCTATGTGGTTCTTCTGATGCAGGGTGTTTCTTGGTAGGCTGTACGCGGGCGAATTTGGGAGACAATGAACAGTCTGGAGAATGTCCCATTTCAGACCCCAATGGGCTCACTGGGGGAGTCAAAGGAAATGGAGCTGGTGATGGCTCCAGACATCAACATCCCAGACCACCTCCAGATACTGCGAGACACTGAGGTAAGACATCTAAGATTTACTTTTTACGGTGAACTTGAATGTTCAGATTGGCAGTGCAATGTTGACAAGTTACATAAATCTGAGGCCTTGTGATGAGTGCTTGTCTATTGATGCTGAGTTCATTGCATAAGTTCCTTATTTTAGATCATTTGAGAATGGTGTTTTTCTATTGCAGTACCAGTTTGCCCTGGAGAACTGGGTTTTGACTGGGCGGCAGGGTTCTCGCTGTAGGGGAGCCCAGCCAGTCGGTCAGGCCTCATGTTGTGGGTCTGGTCCATCCTGCCCTCCGTACTGGCTG
The DNA here is from genome assembly GCA_900302555.1 of Myripristis jacobus. Classification (NCBI taxonomy): domain Eukaryota; kingdom Metazoa; phylum Chordata; class Actinopteri; order Holocentriformes; family Holocentridae; genus Myripristis; species Myripristis jacobus. The sequence continues at coordinate 7,336 of OMLB01026638.1, read as the reverse complement.
ATGTTCAGCAGCCCTCAGGAGAGTCGCTGGGCCAGACGCAGCAGCAGCGATCTGTGGGCCCCTGCCCCTCGTCCTCGGAGTCACAGCCTGAACTCTGCACACTCCCGCTGCCTGCACCACTGCACCGTCAGGTGCCACCCTGCTGACTCAGAGGATGAGGGTGGCTATTCTGAGGACGAGAGTTCCTCCACTGATGATGCATCTCATCTATCCTGGAGCAGAGAGAGGCCGAGGACTGCTGTACCAAAAGACCCAGTCTCCAGAGTCAAAGATTTCCACCTTGGCCCTTCTGCTCACCACTACAGGCCTCTCACTCCTCAATACCCCGGAGGCCGCAGGACCTCCTCACCTGCTTTGCAAGACTACAGACAGCCTCAGCACATTTCACAGCAGGCCAGTCCCCTCTGCAACGGGCAGAAGAATGGCAAGAAGAGACAGCGCTCACAGAGCTGCACAAACAGAAAGTACTCCCTAAACTCACAGACTGTTGTCCCTGTTCCAGCCAGGCTGCTGCAGCAGCCACGGCCCTCATCTGCAGGACCAATTGGCAGAATCCGCAGGCAGAAGGTTGAATTTCTCTTTTGTTAATTATACCCTAATCTCTTTACTTTGTGTTAAAATCAACACTTTTCGCTTCATAACCCTGTATATTTGTCTGTTCTTAGGCTCTGCGGACCGGTGGCTCCCATGGTGTTTTCTTTGATATATCTGCTGAGCTGATGTCAGCTCTCAGCCAGGAGGAAAGGGAGCTGCTTGAAGCTGTCACTGAGAAGGGCTATCCTTTACGCACAGCCATAGTGGCACTGCAGAAGACAGGCTACCGCAGCCCAGAGAAGGCATGTTTTGTAAAACTGCTGTGAAGGTCCAACATGTCCCACTACACAATAGGGATCATGTCTGACTTCTGTTGCCTCTACCTTTGTTTTATCATGGTCCAGCATATTATCTTGACAGTCACTTGTCTTTCTCCCAACAGATTCTGACTTTCCTGATGGCAAGTGACCGTCTGTGCAAACTGGGCTATGATGAAGCCCAGGTGGAAGAGGCCTTGGAGATGTTCCAGAACTGCGAGAGCAAGGTGATGAAGCCCTTTAGTGTAAACATGCAAAAGCAGATGAGCCAGATTCACAGCTTGTACCTTTTGACCTTCAGTTCTGTGAATTAACATTTGCTTTAAAATTCATTCCAGGCTGCCGAGTTCTTGCGCCTCCTGACACAGTTCAATGAGATGGGCTTCCAGCAAAATATGATCAAAGAGGTCCTGCTTGTCCATGAAAACCACCGTGAGAGGGCCCTCGAAGAGCTGATGACACGCATGGGCTAAATAGAAAATCTTCCTAGTTAAGGCTAGATGGACAGATCATTTCCCTTGTCTGTGTCAAATGTAGTAATGATATAGTCATAACCAAATGGTAAATAGTATATACTATATATAGTATATAATAGATATTGCTGTGTGATTCTGTCTCTGAGTAAATAATTAATGAACCTGTATCACCATACTGACTGTAGATGCTACAATAAACATACCCCAGACATAGCTGCGAAATTATATTTTTAAAAAATGCATTGTCTATCATATATAGAAAAACAAATAAAACAGTTATACTCTGTAAAAACTCAACTTGTGTTACGAAAGCATTTATTTACAGTGTCAAAAAAAAACAAAACAGCAAAAAGAAAATGTGGACTTGATGAAGAGCAAAATGGCTGTCATTCCAGCCAAAGGGAAACAAACCACTGTCCATTCAAAAAAAAAAAAAAAAAAATCTAAGGCTGTGAATCAAAAAGGAAAGCAAGCCTGGCATTCCTCATGAAGATTCATTTAAAAAGGCTGTACAGGAAAAGCATAAAATAAAAACCAACCATTGTCATGACAGGAGTGCTTATAAAGCTTGCAAACAAAATTTAAATAGAGAAAACTGGCTAAGACCAACAAATCAGCCCAACCTTAAACATTCAGCATGGTTTCTTGAGCCTAAAAATGTTTATGCAACATAAAATATGTACTTTTTTTTTCAGACAAAGGACTAACATTTAAAAAGCCACAAACACATTTCCCTCATGCCCACTGAAAATAAAGTCAATGAAACTACGTTAAAGCACCAGTGAAGCTGGACGACTCCTGGTGCTGCTGCAGCTCTTCTGGCCATCAGTGGTGGCTGATGGTGGAGTTCAGCTGTCCTGATCCCTTCGTGATGTCTCGCTGTAAAGGAGAGGCAAAGCTACCTTTAAATATTAATGTTCATATGGATGTATTAGTATCAAATGTACAAGCCAAACACTTAAATATGCAATTCACTGTACTCATATATCCACACTGTGGCAGTATGTTCTCTCCACTGTTCAGAAACTCAACTACTGAAGGATATCATTTGGAAATGGCATTTATTCATTTTAGAAAGAAAAAGCATTTCATGTTCAAATTGATGCCCATTGTTCTACTTGATGATTAGATTTTATTTAGTGTTACTATATTGTTTCCTAAAGGCTTAAAAGGGATAGTTCACCCACTTTGGATCTAATGATTAAATACAAACGAATCTCTTAAAAAAGATCCCATTTTGAAGGCTAAATGCCCAAAACAAATCTTATTTTATTTTTATCTGAACCAGCATAACACCTTGAAACATAGTTACACTGGCATCATAAACAATAATTTGAGAGAGAACATTGTGTGTGTTAATTGTGTTTCCTAACCCTAACCCTAAGACACCATAAGAAAAATGCTGTTCCATCTCATTTGAGTGGATTTATGCGCTCATTTTTTCAGGGCACCATCTGGGTGATGTTTACTGAACAGGAGGATGTTAACAGTTAGCACTTGGGGGATAAAAGAAAAGTCAAAGGCAAAAAAAAAAAATCTAAATGGGTTAACTATCCCGATAAAATAACAATTATCTCAACTGAACTAGTAATAGCAAATTGTGCTATCATGCTAACAGGCAAAAAATTCAGTTGTGATAGATCAGTTCAATGATAAGAATTATGTGACTCAATAAAAACATTTATTAATTTAAAAAGTCTACTTGTTCAAGGTCAATATGAGATATGAGCTGCTTTCCCTGTGCTCAGTTTCACCATTGAGGAAACTAAGCAAAAGGAAAGTCTGTCCAAATCAAATCAGTCACTTTTGCCTGATAACATTGTGTTTTCTTGGGCTTTTGGTAGTAAAGGAAGAAGCAAAGCAAAATGCCAAAATTACCGCAAACTCTGAATAGGAGACACCAACAGAGTTGATGCTGAAGTTGCGATCTGAACTATCCTGAGATCTTAGCACGCCACCCTGAGCATTCCTACTGAGGTGGGAAATGTTTTCCTTGTTTCTGTCAAGTGCCCGGGGAGTTTTTCCATTCCCGGGGGTCCGCAGGCCAAGACCCTGTAATAAAACCATCTACAATCAGAAAAGGTTTTCTTTTCTGTCTTTTAAAACGCATGAGGTGAAGCTTGTCTGCAAAGGAGAGGTGAGAGGACGATGGTGCGCTCACCTTGCTGGCGGACAGAGGTGTTCTCTGGATTGAGTGGCAGATCGTTCCAAAGCCAGAAGTGAGGGTGCTGTTGGTGGAGGCAATCGAGGTCCCATTGAGCTAAGGAGTAAGAGGGAGGAAAATGAGCCAACTTTCTTCCGCTATGTATTCATGCATTAGCATTTCTGCATATACAAATTAAATAAACTACAGCACGTTACCTTTCGTACTTTGCCAGGTGTGGGAGTCCCTGCCATCCGCCTTTTGGATGGTGTCCGAATGGAGGTTCCATAGAGCATGTCCTCCTCAGTCTGTTTGCTTTTCTTCATTTGCTATTTCACAAAACAAAAACAAGGTAATAATACTGAAGACGCTCTCATGAGCAAACACACAAGACTTAAGACTTGTTTTCAGTTCAGTTACCCTTTCCACTTTCTCTTTCTCCTTCTCTGTGTGGTAAAGTTCCCACTGCTGTTGAACATACTCCAGGAATGTCTGTCCATCAACCCGAAACGTCCTGCCATGCTCCTGCTCCCAAAGGTCAATCTGGGCCTTGAGACTCTTCTCCAACTGGAACAAACAGAGCAGCAGTGATTCAACTCTGCCACCCAACACTGAACATTTAACAATATTGCCATGCTGACAGCGGGTTGTGCTTTCCTGCTTAATTTCCTTTTTTCCATTTAATAAGCTGGTTTGTGTTTGGCAACCAAACGCACAAGTGCATCACTAAGACTGTCTGAGATAAAAACAAACGTCTAGGCATCCCCGTTTGCTATCCAAAGCTGGTTAATGCACCCACAATCTCTTCCTACACATACTGCGCACTCACATCCAATTAATGTTCAGATAATGAATCTAATCTGATAAACATTTTTAGACTTTTGGCAATCTAATGACAGCTCTGTACACTCTGCAACTGTATACACTCACAATTGCTCATAGCAATCCTGTTAAGAAATCTTCTGAGTATGTGTTAATAAAGGGCAGTCAGAGGCATCTCCTCACCTTGGGCAGACTTTTTTGCAGGTCAGTTCTCTGCTTCTGTTCTTTGAGAAGGTTCCCACCTCTGTTGTTAAACCGAGAGGGATCGTTTGCTTTTCTCTGTGGTGGGAATACAAACACATCCAGTAACTACTTAACTTCATTAACAACACAAACATGTGAACAACATCTACATCTGAACCTTATTATCATGTCATCTTGCACGTAGGTCTGGACTGAAATATGCAGTCTTTATAATTTTCACCACCCATAAGGGGCCATCACTTACATCAAGTTCCAGGAACAATGTCCAGTTCTCCTTCCATTTTGTGACTCCGTCAAAGAGCTCTCTGTGATCTTCATAATACTTCTTCAGAGTCAAGACCTCAGCCTCATGCAGGTTCAGAAGCTCCTCGGTGAAATTATCTGTGTGGAGAGACACACTCTGAGATCCACCCACTCCACGTCTCATTATGAACCACATATCCAGTGGAAACATGGCCTTGCGCTGTGATTAAATAACCACTAACCATCATGATATGAAATGAAAGCTTGACACTGCTCTTGGCTATAAAAGCACCTCTCCCAGAAAAGGGAAATCTCAGCTCTTATGGCCTCAATGAAACTTTTCATGCTCTTCATCTTCAGGACATTCAGACGCTGGACTTCAGCCTCCAGCTACAAAGACAAGAGTGCACACCATGAGTTGAAACATTAGGCTGTACTATGGATAATTTAGAATCACTTTGTGAAACAACAGGCAATTCAACGTATCAAAGGGGAAAAAAAGCTTATTACTTTGATAAAGATAACGCAACGTTTTCTTACCGCATCCCTGTTTTTCTTCTTTGACTCGACCATGTGCTCGGAGAAAGCCTCCTTCTCCTCTTGGGGAATCTGAAGTCTGTCCCACAGATCTTGGATCTTAGTGCGGTACGCTGAACAGCACTGCTCATTTTCAGCCTTGTGTTCTTCCAACTGGTGGAAGAGGCATTTAAAAAAACAAAACAAAACAAAACAAAACAAAAACATGTGAATGCTTTGTAATACATGATGTTACTGTTGGCTATTTTAATCACAGCATCACATGACATAAAGCGCCTGTAAGTAAATATCACCTGACTGAGGAGCTGCCGGAGAGAAGCAATATTGTCTGTTGACAGACAGAAGACATCCTCATCCTCGCACATCACATCCCTCTCAAAACTGGTCTCTGGGGACCGCTCCAGATCATCCATACACATGATGATCTGCTTCTTTATGCCCACAAACTCATCATGACGACGCTCCTGTGGGGGGAAAAAAGGCAAAGAGACAGCAATGAACACCAACAATCACAATAAGAAACACATCCACATTTGGCACAACAAATAAATGTACAGAAAACCAGCAGTGGCTTGACCTTCTCTTTGGTCAGATCATCAAGGTAGGAGCGATAAGTCTTCAGTTCCTCCAGTGACGGGACGGCATCCTGGTCGATGCCAAAGGGGGTGCAACACATTATACGACACAGCTCACGGTCCTTGGCTAGAAGTGCTTTGAGGTCTTCCATCCTCTGCTGCTTGTGCTTCCTCATGACCTCCAGACGTGTGCGGCTGTCCTTCTCCAACTGCAAAATAGTGCATCCGTCCTCCTCCTTCAGAAGCAGAGCAGGAAATGGTTAGACAAAACAATTTTGTGGATTTCCAGGCAGACACAAAGGAAACAACCACACATTGTGTGGTTGAGTACCTCAAACGGGGGCAGCTGGAGTTCAGTACACAAAGTTTTGAGTTCCTTGTGACAGGTTTCTATGCTGTTCAGCAGCCTCTTCTTGAGGGCCTCTTCCTCAGCAATCATCATGTCCAGCAAACTCTTTCCAAAAAACAAAAACAAGCACCATTAGTTCTCCAGGTCCATAAAGGGTGAACGATCAGTGGCAGATTTTCTTTGACAGTCGGTGTTGAACTTACTTGAATGTGCTTCTGGACAGCATCGGTCCTTTGCAGCCGCTGGTCTTCAGGAATCCCTATTTCTTCCCAAATGTCCTTCAGCCTTGCTAGTGCTTTATTGAGACAAGTCACAGACGCTGCTGCGTGGACTTCACTGGAATAAAAGGGGGAAACATTAGCCTGACTGGATTTCAAACACAAGATACCAGCCAAACAAGCTCATACTTGTTTTTACCCTTTTTTTGTGCTTGTTTTTCCTTTTACTTTTGGCTTTATGTATAACTCTTAATCTTGTACATTTGTATTGTGAACCCTTCTGCCATATTTGTAAAGCACTTTGGGTCAACTCCCGTTTTTTAAAATGTGGTATAGAGATAAAGTGACTTGACAGCACAGTATTAACACGGACGTTAAGCCAGACAGCTACGCTAGCTAGCTAACAATCCGCTGTCCAACACTATTTGTGTTTTTTTTATCAACCGAGGTAAACATTTTAAAAATGAACGTTATACTCCATATTTGCTCACAACAGCAAACACACGATGTCACCAGTCCAAATGTGATAGGATATAGCCTATGTACCGATACGCTGTGCCCATTAAACACCGACAGCTAACATCAGCCAGCTGGTAACAGTTGGCAAACTTTACAAGCGTTCAGCGACAACAAAGAAATGCCTGAAACGTGTACTAACCTTCTCCTCATGTTGCCAGTGAAAAAAAAACCCGTAAAAACAAACAAACAAAAAACAAAAACAAAACACAACGGGAGGTGGGGTATAAAAGGCGACCTTTCAGTCTGAAAAATGAAAAAACAGACAGTAACGCCGCCGTGGTGCCACCGCTGCTCCGTGTCCGCTGCTGCTGCTGCTCAGGTTTGAAATTCGCACAGAAACACCGTCCGGCCTCCGATTGGCTGATTACACCGACGTCACCGGATGTTATTCAGCAGGGC
>OMLB01026637.1:26460-49861 GCA_900302555.1 Myripristis jacobus | reverse complement strand
ATGTGTGTGTCTATGTGTGTGTGTGTGTGTGTGTGTGTGTGTGTGTGTGTGTGTGTGTGTGCTGTTGTCCTATTATAACTCCAGCTTTTTGTTATGGTAATTTTCCCTTGAAATAAAATGTTTATTATATGTTTCATTGATCTTTCATGAGTCTTATGGTCGTTTGGTTCATGTCACGTATGTTTAGTGATTATTGTCATGAACGCTGGCCTTCTGCCTAATGTTTCCAGCCCATACCAGTGTATTGTTTTTGTTGTTGTTTCTTGCACTGGATTTCAAAACAGGTCCATGTGTAAAGTGTTTTTTTTTTGTACTGGTTTATTTGCATTTGTTTTTGCCAGTAAGGATCATGATTTGACAGCACAGTGTTGCCATTATGAAAAACACCTGTGCCAAAAGTTTTGTGCAGCAATATGAGAAATACATTTTTTTTTAAATCATTGAACAGACATGAAGATTTGAGCGTGACTCCATTTTACACTTTCATGACCCTGATGCTTATGAAACTGATACTAAACTTAATACTGAATATCAAATAGCAGTAATAATGATAATGATGATGATGTAGAATTTCAAACGCATAGTGCTTGATCTGAAAATAAAAATGCTTTCTTTGAACGATGGTTGGAGGAAATAGCAGCAGCAGAGTGTGTGTGCGTGTGTGTGCGTGTGTGTGTGTGTGTGAGGGATTGTGGTGCCACTCACTGTATGCTGAGCCAATCCTTGACAAAGGGGATGTCATGGAAGTTCACAGGCTCCTGCCCTTGCCGCCGGGGGTTACGGCTGGGAGGGTGGAGAGAGAGAGAGGTAACACACAGCAAAAAGAAATGAAAAATAAATAAATAAACAAATAAAAACAGGCCTTGAGAAAAGCGCACACAAGTTTCCACTCTGTTTCTTCCACAACATGCCGCCTTCAATCCCGACATCTTGTGTAACTCACAGCTCACGCTTTTTCGCCGACAGCACCTTTGAAATTTGCATGAACTTTGAAAGCCTGCATGGGTGAGGTGAGGTGAACATTAGGAAGTGGAAAGAGAAAGGGAGGCATGGAGGCTTACTTGTACAGCCACTCTGTTAGGAAGTCACATGGATTAAACACTGTTCTTTTCCTCTGAAACACAAAACAAAACAATAAATTCCTTGCAAAATGCTGCCATTCAGGGGGGAAACAAAGTGCTAAACAGGAATCTGTTGTGTTCTGGCTCTGCATGTTCACAGTGAAACGAGCCACAAGCTGAGGGAACTGCAAAGAGTTAAAGCTTTCAAATCCGAACACAAATCACTTTTCACATATGTGTGTAGTGTCTTACAGCAGAATGGCGGGTCTGTTGTGTGATATTGCCAGTTTTTACTTTGTCAGGGACGTTTCCTGAGAAATTCAGACCTGGAAGCAGCTCTGTCTCTGGGCCTCCTTCAGCATGGCCTCCAGTCCAGGCAGCAACACTGGAAACACACTCTCCTCCAAGAGCCTTGTGACAGGATCTGTGACAAACACACACACAGACTGCCTAACTGGACACTGTTTAACTGTTTATTTAACGGTGCAATAATGTTATACTGGTAGGACTTCATAACAATTCAACAGTGCAGTATCCCAAAGTATATATGGTGTATATAGGTAGACTTTTTACATATGCTCAATTTCTTATTTCTCTGTTGTAATTTTTTGTGGGATTAATGCACACATTTAGACATAATGAGATTTTTCTAAGGCACATTTTTCTATTTCCTATTTCTTTTTTATTTTCGTATAATTTAATTCCTCTGTTGAGAATTTGAGCAACTGCAGCTGGGTCGAATGAAGCATTTCTGATCCTGATTCTGATTCTGACATGCACATGGACCAGGATGATAGAGATGTTTGCAGAGAGTTGCATGATGCACCCAGTAGGGCAGGGGTCGGCAACCATGTGCGATGGAAAGCCAAAACGTCTGCAGGCTTTCATTCCTGCCAAAAACTGCATCAGGTGATTTCACTGAGTACTCCCTCCTTTCTGCATGAAGGTGAGGTGATCAGTGAAATCTCCTGGTGCAGTTTTTTTTTGGCTGGAATGAAGCTGCAGACCCTCCATCGCACATGGTTGCTTACCCCCACAGTCGGGGAGGCCCACTCACTTTGATGGAGTTGAGGAGGGGACATAATCTCAGCCGCTGATGGGGGCCCCTGACTTGAGCGAGGGCGTTTTCCCAAGACAGAGTACCCGGCAAGAGCAGGGTGGCAAAGCAGAGGGTCAAAACTGTGCAGCGGGTCATCATCCACAAACACCTAATGAATCAAACGACAGTCACGGATACTTTCTGAGCTGCTTTGACCTGGTAAACAACAGCAGGACAGCTGAGGGACGTCCTCACCTTGGCTGTGGTGAGCCCATAGAAAACCGGGGAGTGTTTACTGGCGCTGTACTGGGAGAACTGGGTGCTCACAGAGCCGCTGTCCGTCCACACGGCGCCGGGAGGACTGGGCTGCTCGGCTTCATACTCTTTTACAAAAAACAAACAATAAAAAGCACAATCTGTCATGTGTAGCCTCGGTTTTTTTTTTATTCCTAAGAGGGTTTGAGCAGCTAACAAGCATATCCTATTGCCTCACCTTCGCACACTTGTTGCCACAGAGATTTTTTTCTGGCACCGATGGTCTTTGCCATTTTCACCAGCAGTTGCCAAGAACGCGCCGGTTGCTAAGGAAGTACCGAGGAGCACTTCCGGTGTAGATATGTGGGCCAGAAACGCAAATTGAACTTTTTTTTTTTTTTTTTAAGCGAATTTAAGTGTTTCTGACCAAGCATTGAGTATTTTGTTGCACGCCAGCCACAGGGCGTTAGAGATCGGGCCTCCCTCAGATTATTTAGTGTCTACTCAAGAGTATACGGCTTACATCCACAGCACCGTCCTCGACATAAGTAGAGTAAATATTCGAGAAATATCTAATGGCTCAGAGCACCGGCTCCTCTCTTATTTCATTTTCCCCGTCACCGTATACACTGTTTTTAATGGCACTATATTATTTTTTAGCTGTATCAAATGATTATAAATCGATTATTTCCTAATAGAATGTGGATACTTTGGCATTGTTGTAATTGTCGTTATTGAAAGGCTTATTGTTGTTGATTCATTATTATTATTATTTATTTTTATTTATTTCTAGCAGTTGTTACTTTTTTGCATTAGGGTTTAATGTTTTGTGTTATAATGTACCGGTGTGGACCCAAGGAGGAGTAGTCGCTACCTTGTTAATGAAGATCCAAATAAATAAATATTCTACAATTTTCTAATTTGCCACTAGAGGGCAGCAGACGGCCGGCTGTTTTCTATGCTGTGGTTAGTCGAGGGTTTCTCTGCTGGAAGGTGGTGTTTAAACAAAAAAAAACCAAAAACAAAACAGCAATATTTGGTCATTAAGTTATTGGTCACTGGAAAGCTCTTCAAAATTAAATTCTTTATTGGAATATTTTCCAAAGCAGTTAAGCCATCTCATGACAGAACAAAAATAACCATTTATCTAATAATAAAAAAAAATAAAAAAAAAAAGGACCTTCCTGTCTCAAGATGGTTCCAAAAGCACTGAATAGTATTGACAAAATATACATTGCACTAAGTCGTATCTTGCAGTCACTAACTGACTTGTTAATAAATAGGATCATGAACAAAATATTTTTATACATAACATTTTAGACTTCCCCATCCGTGCAACCAGAATTGATGACTACACCCCTCTTTTTTTTTTTAAACAAATTGTGAAGACTTGTGCCACAAACATCATTTCTTTATCGAGTTGTAACAGTGCATCCTCTATTTATCCCCCCCCCACCCAAAAAAACAACAAAAACAAAATCAAACAATATAATACAATGACCTGTAGTAGAAATAATAACCATGATAGTAATACAATAATGACAGGGTATATCCTTTTTTTATATAAAGCAACACTGATAAAAGCAGATATAAAGGACCAGCTATCAACAATAAAATATACAGTTTACATTCCTTCGGGGTATCTGAATAGCGGGAGCCCTAGTGAGGAGGACGTTTATAACTGCGCTAGAGGGAGCCAGACCATCGCATTGGCTTAGGAGTCTCCTGACAAACAGAAAAACACACTTTTGTCTACAGGGGTGGCTGTAGTTTTTTTTTGTTGTTTTTTTTTTTAACCTTTCAAGATTTAACGGTGATTCGAGATCCAGGCACGGGACTCACAGACTTTCACAGATGTTACACTCTCTCGCATTCATGTCAGTCCATGATGTGTGTGAAAGTTGGAGTAAGGTACGGGAGTCACATGCTAGACTTAATGCTGGAGTCCATCCACAGCCATTCGTGTACTTGGTCTATGTTGCTTAATGTACATAATACAGGACCTCCTTATTGTCTAGGCATGTGGAGCTCAGGTCAGTGGTTATTAGTGTAGCAGTGTGGAGACATCGAGGATAACTTGCATCAAGCCTGCCCTGGAGAAAACATTCAAAGCCTGTCCATATGCAGTGTGTTGAGCTCCAGATTAAAGAGCTCAGTGGTGGCTGTGTGGATGCAAGATGCCAAGCGTTGCCATGGAAAATCTAGGGAACACCAGCAGCAAGCCTCACTTGTCCAATGTGCCCCTGTTGAGTGTGGTCTGGTCCAAGCAATAGCAGAATTAAAGTCACTTTGGAGATTTGACAGAGACAAATGGAGTGACATGCCTGGACAGTGTCGCAGGCAAAGATGCAGTGGCTTTGATCCTGAAAATCCAGTAGACCCGCACAGAGTCTACAGTGAAATAAACAAGATTAAGAACATAAACCAAATGAGACTAAGGGCAGAGGGGTGTGAGGAAATGAGAGAGATGAGTCTGTCGTCCCCGACTCTAAGCTTCCACCTTCCAAAAGAAGCGGGAGGTGCTGATAAAGGGGGATGGATTTGTCAGCTGCAACCGCTGGGGCCTGGCGCCCTCCTGGGCCGATTCAGTGCAAGAGGCGGTTTAAGGAGCGGGATAGGGGCTTTTCACTTTTTCCATCGTCAAACTCCTCTTCTGTGATCCGTGACATTCCCAAACAATCTTGTCCATGACTCTTTCAGTTCATTGTACAAAACAAACTTTCATGATTCTCTCAGGGCACATTTCATTAACAGTCCAAAACTTCATTTATTAAAGTCTTCGATACAGACATTGTCCACGAGTTTTGCCGAGTCCCCTCCATTGTTTTAGAGGCCAGAACTATGTACAGATAGAGTGATATGTACTATATGAGAGTGTGTGGTAGTGGTTGATTCACTGAGGCCTTGGTTCCCCATGGACTCTGAAGCGGTAGAGGCAGGTGTACTCTGGATGGCCCCAGTTAGACAGCACTCGCACCTCGATGATCTGGAAGGCCTTGTCATTCTTCTCCTGATAAGGAGAGAAGAAAATGTTTTGCATTATGCTGTCGACTGATTAGTCTTGTCTGCATTCCAGCATGGCTTGAAATGCTTGTTTATTACCATGACAGGGAAGGTCTGCAGTGATTCTCCATCCTCCTGGTATATGTAGTGACCCAACAGCTTGCCTTCCTCTTGGTACTCATCATCTAGACCCTGTGAACGCAAACAAAACAAGTACTTCATCAGCAGAAATAAAGGTCACTGTTGAAATTAGGCACCACATGATGATGCTCTCAGTGTCTTGCTTGCAGGGTTTTGCATCAGTATGTTTCTTACAAAGACAGTGAAGTTGCGTGGGGCGCTGGTGATGTTTCCAGTCGGGGACAGGGCCTTGGGGATGTGCTCCAGGCAGAAGGCTGTGGGCAGGATCCTCAGGGACAGTCGGATCACCAGATAGCCCTGGGAGCCTTTGAACGCCCAGCAGTTACCAGGGTACACGTCAGGCTGATGGCACAGAGTGTGGAAAGGAAAGAGAAGACGAGTTACATAACAGCAGCCGAGTGATAGCGTTTCCTGTAATTAATAAGAGTGTGATGATTCCACACCAAAACAGAAAACACTGATTTTGTTGTCCTCAGTTGACCGACTCATAGTGTGGTGTGCTGAACTGCAGTTTTCAGCATAGTTTTTGCATGTTAAGTCCCACCTCCCGGTATGAAAAAGCAGCAACAAATTTCATACTGTAGAGCACTCAACACTGCTTTTGATTACTGATAATGTCAGGTATTCTGCTGCCAAGTTGCACAACCTTTGCTGAATTCTTGATATGTTAAAGAGCTTTGATCCTGAGTCAGTTAAATTAAACTCTGGCCTAAAAACTGGGATACAAACAAAACTGGATGCAGATTAACCACAACACCCTAGAAATAATTATTACCTACCAACCGACCATTCAGACAAACTCAACAAATAAATTAGCACTAAAGTTTATAGGGAAGATATAAAAATCCCCAAGACCATAGTCCTATCATAATAATATCTTTCTCTCATCAATTGGATGGAGAGTTTCTCTCCCCACTCATCTGCAGCTCCAGTGCCGAGGCTCACCTGGATGACAACACGTGGAGACTGAGAGAAGTACCAGAGAGGCAGGCCGAACAGACTCATGAGGGCTGTCTTGGTCTCATAGGTCTCAGAGCAGCGAGTACTCAGGATGCTGCCACCTGAAACACACACACACACACACACAGAACTAGATCAGTATTGTAATGGTATTCTGTTAAATATCACATGCAAACTGCCTGGGCTACAATTCAGTGTTCAAATGAAAGACCATAAAAACAGTTTTTAAAGTCTACAGGTCAACAGGTGAATAACAACCTGAGTTTTGATGTCTCCTGAGCTGGCTGATGACTGCACACCTCATTATATAAACAAAATTGTGTACATTAGTGTGAAGTGCTGAGTTTGGCTTAACAAGCTTGTTAATCCTTTCTAGTCATTCCAGGGTCCAACTCCTGCCTTGCGAGTTGTTGTTGTTCTTACCTCCAGACTCGAGGGCATAGTCAACCAGGCCCGTCCGATCCTGGGAGTAGAGCTTCAAAGCGTTCTGGACGATTAGATGCACTTGCTGGAGGAGAGGTCACATGACAAGGGTTAAATAAAGGACGTAATAGTCTCAAAGACATGCTTAACAGCTCTCAGTGCACTTGTGTTAGATTACGTATTATCTGGGTGTAGCTAAGAGGAAAATGAAGACCATTCACCTCCTCAGAAAGTCCCTCAGCAGTGGCAGTATGCTGGACGCTGCCAGTTACCATCTCATTGACGGTCTTGGCCCGGGTCTCTGCATCAGCCAGGGTCTGTGCTCGGCTCTGCTCCAGCTGCAGGGTCACGTTCTTCAGGATGCTCAGCTCCAGCGCGGCCAGGGAGGCCTGCAGATCAGGTGTGCTCACATAGCGCTGGGACAGCCAGCTGATGAGAGACTCTGGCACCGCACCCTGCTCCTCTCCTGCCTGGCCGCTGCCAAAGAACAGAGCCTGCAGCTCCTTACGTACCTGGGAGGACACCTGAGCTGACACATGGGCTGATATCTGGGAGAGACGAAAAGATTCATATTATAATTATAGTGGCCATGATGAAATATACTGTTGTCTGGGCAACAGCATCACATTAAGGGTAAAAGATGCACTACTTCCAACTGATCTCAATGTACATTCACACAGGAGTTAATATTTGTGCTATGTACCGTCTCCTGGAGTGTGTCCAGCTGCTCACACTTGCCCTTGCATCCCATAACCCCCTGCAGGTCCTGTCTGATCTTGCCGAGCTCCACCTCAAGCCTCTGCACCTCTGCAAGCAGGACATCGTGGTCCTCCTGCTTCACACCCAAACTGATGAAAAGACAACAGATATCAATTGGGATTGTTTGCAAAAAACAGTCTCCAAATCCTAGCAAACAAACTTCAAAATATAAAAAGAACATTTTAACTTCAAAATATAAAAAGAACATTTTCATTACTCAAGATTTTAAGAATTACTTGTAATATTTATCTTGATTTTCCTCAAATGTAAAAAATAAACAATCCTCAGTGTTTTACCTGACAGGAGCTGGAGTTGCCGTTTGACTGACAGCTTCTTTCTCTCTCTTCTCTCTCTCGTCTTCATACTGCTGCTGTTTCTGCTGCACCTTCTGCATCAGTGACATTACATATAAATTAGATGCTAATAGCACACAAGTCAGCATTGTCTCACACCACACTGCCCTTTAAAGTTTTATTTAGGGTTAGGGTTACTACAGCACTACTGTAGCGCTTCCAAGTGCCCCCCTAAATGCATACTGTGTGATGTTGATATATACCTTGGTAATGATAATCCTCTGATATATGAGTGTGTATTCCCAGAACACACAGTCTGGCGCAAACTTGATAAAAATCTAGCAATGTAATGCTTTTTTGATCCATGTGTGAAATTCTCTTGAAAATATGAAAAAGTAGTATTGGTGCCACTATTTTCAACAACAAGTACCTGAGCACTGACCGACACCTATCCACTCTTTCACTCTGACAGGACAGTGTAGGCTTGAAAGCATTACTTTGGAGTTATTGGACAAAAACAACATAAAATCCTACTTTTTCTCAACATTTGAGAAATACAGCCTTCTGTGTGTCTAAAATGGAGAAAATCAAGACAGTCTGCTTTTACTTAGGACATGTTACTCGGGGCTTTTGGCATTGGATATTAGTCTTTTGTAAAATCTCATATGACACTTGGCCTCACTTCACTTGGACTGTTCATTGTTAAATATTCACCTTACTATCATCTCTGTATCAATCTAATCCTATTTCACAATCCAGATAAAGTGTGGCCTGATACTCAGTTTTAGCCTGGTATCAGTGTTGACACCAGTATGAGTATCAGTACATTTCTAGTCTCTCTGACTGTCCACCTCCACTGTGAGGTTAGCGGTCAGGGTCGAGGTCAGCTACAGCACAGCGCCTCTGATAGAGATTCAGTGTCTTGCTCAAGGACAGTTCAGCCGGGCAGGTTCTTGCCAAGACTGAGCTTAAACTCAGGTCCCACAGCTGAGGTGAGATGTTGTCTCTAGTCACAGTGCATTTCACATTTTCTCTACACACACAAACAGCACAAATTAGCACATTTTCAAGGTATTTTCTCAGTGGAAAGGCAGGCACACTGTTGTACCTCAGTCTTGGCAGCCAAAAGGTTCAGCAACCCCTCCACCTCAACCAGCCGTTCTGCGTGACTCTGCTGCTGCTGCCTCTGCTGCTCCTCAGTCTGAGGACAGCAGATAAGAGAAACAAGAAAAACAAGACAGATGCACAGTTAAAGAGGTCAAAGGCACAAAACAACAATCTCTTGTAAGTTAACACAAACAGGATGCGTGCCGGTACCTGTGCTCTCTCTGTGCTCTCTTGCTCAAGCTCTCCTCGCAGCAGACTGAGCCTCTGCTCCAGCAGGGAGGACACCCACAGCCCCAGGCTCTCCCTGTCGGTCTCGGTGTGGAGCTGCTCCTTCAGGGTGTTGTAGAGGCTCAGAGTGTCTCCATGGCGCCGCTCCTGCTCCTGATCACCTTGCTGGACCCGGTCCCATAGCAGGGCCAGCTGGTGTTCCACCCGTTCCAGACGCTCCATGTCCAAACTAGACACCACTACTGGAGGGAGGACCGGCTGGGAAAAGCGGAGAATGAAGGAATCATGAGACAGAGAAAAGAAATGGTAATATACATGGAAATACAGACATTACAGTAGAAATGTGCATTATGTGAAGTCAAAGCCTGTGTGTGTACAATTCTTAATGCAGTGTGCAGACTTTACCCTTTTTTCCCCACTACTTTTCTGTTTTTTGCCTTGCACCTGATATGTATTTTTGTATTTTGTGTGTTTGTGTACAGGGAGAAGGCACTGTGATCACAATAAAAAATGTCTCTATTGAGTTAGAGATGCTTGAACCACAGGACACTCCATGTAATGAGGTCAACTACGCACACACACACACACACACACCCTCATGCTTAGTGCTCTCATTATGTCGCAGTGCTTCTCTTTCCCTTACCGGGGCCTGTGAGACCGGGGTTGCTGGGGTCCATTCCAGTGGAGTGTCTGGTGCCGGGACGGGGGCCGAGGTGGGCGCTGGAGCAGAAACCGGCACCAAGCTGGACAGGAGGGTGAAGGGAGAAGCTGATCGCCACTCAGTTAGGTTTATGGCTGGGAGGTAGGCGAGCAAGGCTGCAGTGGACGGACCCCACAACCATAAAGCTGCAGAGAGAAAATAGATATCAAGGGTTCAGGTTGTAAATCACCAAGTTAGAAAGGAAAGAGGTGTGTGTATGTGTGTGCTGTGCTGCTGTGTAAGTGTGTGAGAGTAGGGCTGATCCACAGGGAGGGAAGTTCTCTCTCTAGCAGCCCAGAGAAAGTGACCTGAATCTGGTACTGGATTTGTAGTATACTCTGGGGATGTGTGCTGGTTAGTACATCCACTGCTGTATGACTGACTGATCTGTGTGTAATGTGCCTGTGAAGTGGGCTGCACCTGAGTGTGTTGTGAACTCTTATGGACTCACCTAAAAGTAGCAAGAGAGGCAGAAGGAACAGCAGGAGTTTCCATAGTTTTGGCAAGCACCTGGAACAGAACCACACACTGGTCAAACACACACATACATACACACACACGACTGACAGGAGGCATGTAGTCTCAACACAAAACTCACAATGACCCTCATCTATGAAGACTCAACACTTCACAGAGGGGAAATGACAGAACACTAACCTTTCTCCCCCTGAGAGATAATGCTGAATTATTCAATAATGATGCAATATTAAAGAGACTCAAGTAAATAATTAAATAATTTCTGTCATAAGCAATGTGGCACAGTCCATACTTTACTAGTAATACAAAACAAAAACAAATCAGTGTGATCATTTTTACAAAATTTTTACGATTTTGTTAAAGGTACACCATACAAAACTGAAGAGATTTGACTGAAGTGAGGACCATTTAGACTCAAGTGACAAAAACTATGGAATAAGCATATAAATTGACAGCTGAGTCTACATGGTTCTGACTCAGCCGTATTCATGAGTAGATTACACTGTTGCTTATTCCACATTTTTTCCTCAGTTGAGTCTAAACATCCTCACTTCAATCAACCCTTGGCAATTTTATGCACCTTTAACCTGCACAAAGTGCACTTTGACAGATAACTACTGAGCTGAGTCTACACATGAAGAACCAAACTAATGACTTATTTATGACTTGACATGATTATGAATGATCCAACAGCAACTTATTTAAATATAGGCTTCCATACCGTGGCGGTTCAACAGTTTGAGAGATATTTCAGCTCTTAAAGTTTTCAAATCCACAATTCTAAGCTGAAGCAACATTTTACATGCAAGGTTTGAGGGAAGATGGGGAACTAAGTTCATACCGTGTCAAAAAGAAGATGTTTAGGAGAGACATGAGAGACACCAGCTGGTACCATCCTGTCGCAAGAAACCATAGAATTCCTCTGCCTGCCTTCACTGGAAAAAAAACATTCAAATTAAAAATGATAAGACATTCAGAGTGTACTGCTCACAGAAGACACTGAGAGAAGAAACTTTTCTAAGATGATGAGTCAAAATGTCACCAACCTGGAGCTGCCAAGAGCATCCAGAGCAGCGAGAGCAGCCTCTGAAACACTGTCCCAACCCCTGATCCCAGCGCTTTGCCTGCTGTCACCACACAGTGACCTGGCTGGAGCAGGCAGTAACCTGGAAGACAATACAGGAGGAAGACCAACAATCAGACTAAAATGATCAGTGCAGAGGGTCAATCATCTACATTCACAGGAGGGCTGAGTGATAGAGTTGAAAACAGCCTTGTGGTAGCATTTTTACTGGATCTCATCTCAAAATAAGAGAAGTGCTAATTAACCTGCGTAAGCTAGGAGACTCCACAGTGCCCCTGCCAGGCGCCGGGGCCTGGAGGACTGTGTGAGGAGGACGGTGCGTGTCTCAGAGTACTGCTTCCCTTTACAGTCATCACCTGTGTCAGCCAAAATGATGGATAGCAGAAAAGAAGAAAAGAAAACAAACACAAAAGATGTAGGAATGACAACACAAATTACACAAACTAAAATGCAAAGTAATCATTCAGCAAATAATACAAAAATAACACCAAACAATACCAAACAATATGTATATAATGATAAAAAATAAAAATAAAAAAGCAATGGCCCCCACTGTGTATACTGCACATTGCCAAATGCAACACATGCGATGACACAGCATGCACAGTTTCGTGGAACGCTTTTTGCAAAGCCACCGCTTTCTAGTTTCTCTAGTCACTATCCCACAATCATGTCTCCTGACTGGTAAGCACTTTCATTGTTCTCTCCCTTCACTTTATGTCTTTCATTGCAAGCCTGATTGTAATTGTGTGACACCAGCCTTGTTGAGCAAAGGACATCTGGGCAACTTCACTTGACACTCCACTTTCAGCTTTAGTTCCTCAAATAATGACCCACAACACAGCTTTTTAACTTCAACTGTTTTCACTAATAGTAGGTTTTGTTGTTAAACCGGCCCCTAAAATGTTTGGACAGACTTGAGAATGACGAGCATCTGGTTAGTAGCAGGTCCAAAGCAGTCAACAGGCTGCTGGCTGGTTAAAGACATTCACACAACCTCTGCTCCCTGATCCCAATACAGGTCATGCATAGCATTAACTCTGGGTCAGTCGGGCCATCCTTAGTCTGACTGCCAAGTATTGAGAGTGTGTGTGTGTGTGTGTGTGTGTGTGTGTGTGTGTGTGTGTGTGTCTGTCTACTTACACAGGGAACCATTGAGAGTGAGATGCGATGCATCTTCAGTCACGAGATCTTTCACATTCATGCTTCCACAGAAACTGGAGTGGGCTGCAAACACAATGATATTTTTATTTGCATAACAAGAACATGTTGCATGAGAACGTGATGACGGGGTAAGTGATGGAGAAGAAAACCATGTTCCAAAGAAGAAGGAGGGGGAGAAAATCTGCATACCACCAAGACTAGTAAATGAGCCGTATTTCTTTATGGAGAAAATGCCAATAGAAGTACATGAAACCTAAAATGGTCGTCAGAACATGCAAAGTGACAAGTGACAGAAACAAGAACAAAGTGATGTGAAAACCACACTTTGGTGTAAGAAACATCAGTAAAAGTGGCTGAAATTTTTCTGAATCTGTGGAAAAGAACCAGCTTAGTAATGGAGAGACCAGAATAAGGAAGACTGGACAGACGAAGAAAAAAGACAAAGAGACAGAGACTCTTCAAAGTGGCCACAACTACTCACTGCACAGACCCTTACACCTCACCCTCAGAAAAACTAAATCGTACCACTCTTGCAGAGTAGGACGATTTAATTCAAATTCATATATTTAACCTGATCTAACGTGAGCTAAAGAGGAGAAATGGTGAGTTGAACGACGGCGAATGAACAAGTGTAATAAAGGAGCAGCAGGAGAGGCCAGGGAGGTCAGGGGCTCCAACCCCTGACCTTTAACCTCTGTAGTAATGCTGGGTACCTTCTCCTTCATAGCCATTGGCCCTGTTGCCAATCATCCTGTGGAGAGTGCTCTGCTTAAAGAGCCACAGACGGG
Source organism: Myripristis jacobus (assembly GCA_900302555.1). Classification (NCBI taxonomy): domain Eukaryota; kingdom Metazoa; phylum Chordata; class Actinopteri; order Holocentriformes; family Holocentridae; genus Myripristis; species Myripristis jacobus. The sequence continues at coordinate 36,379 of OMLB01026637.1, read as the reverse complement.
ATAAACTGGAGGACACTGCCTGTTTCATCGAGTCTGAGAAGGACGCCAAGATACCTGGTAACACACGCACACACACACACACACACACTCACGGTTAGTCACTCATTGGGGCTAGAGAGAGACAGAAGTACAGTGGAGGGATAGGATGAAGACGTAAAGTGGATGATATTTACGAAGAAACACTCAAAATGTCCTTAGATGAAACACAGACAGGCAGGTATGCACGGCCTGACAAGAGGAAAGGTAATAAGGTCAAGTATGAAATATAAATAGACCATGACTCAGCCACTCAGATCAAGACTGATGAGAAGGTTGCTCAGGCGGAAACCAAGAGGGAGAGGAGAGTCTGACTGAACTGTAAAGAAGAGATGAGCCTAAAATTTTCTTATAACTCTACGGTCATATTTTTTTCTTGAGATCATGGAGAATCTCACTCCAAGATTAGTGAGTCTGAAAAAAAAAATACAACTATAAAAGTCAGAGGAGGAAAGAGAGAATGAAGGGGAACTGATGTAGAATGGGGAGGCTCTGTGTTGTTGTACCTTTTCCTGGAGGACTCTTGGCCCTCGAGCCAAGCCAGAGCACACTGTTGAAGAGCAGGGTGACTAAGGACACTATGGGGGCCAAGGCTCGTCTGCTGTAGTCTATACACGTTTTAGACATGGACACCAGGACGCCTGAGGAGAAACACCGCTAAAGATTAAATCCTCATAATTCTGACAGGACAAGTGCAGACATACTGGCCCAGTTGCCCTCCAACATCAGTTACTAACATTCAGAGGGACACACAGGTGGCGTTCGTCTGCATGGTTTTCCCACAAGTAAAGAAGTAACTCCGGTATGGGAGAAAACATACAGCAACAATCAGCAGAAGAACAAAGGCATTACATGCATTTCACATATGACATCTTAGCATGGGCGTGAGTCTTAACAGAGATTTAATACAATTAAGTAGCTGTTATGGAACAATGTGACTCAATTTTGAAAGCACGACATGAGTCAACATTTTGATACTATTATGCAAAATTTTACATGCATTATATAAATATGCAGTAATGTAAAACTATCTTTTTATGAGGAATAAAACAGCTATTAGAATTATTTAAACATTATTGATTTGACCTACAAAAAAAAGTTGCAATTCATAGTTTTCCATTACATTACCACAACATTTGGTCATGAATGATTTGATTTGAAGCATTTCTTATCAACAGACCTGGTTCACAGCCTTTTTGACATGAAATAGCACGATAAACACTTCCACATTCCACAGACTTGAGGGAAACATAACCTTAATGCCATTAATAACATCTGTGTTTCTCCTGCTATTTCATGTCAAAATTATCTATTCAGGCTGTGGTCAGAGTGATTCATTCTGTTTATTTATTTCTTTTAGCAGATTGGTTCAATTGAATTGGCAGAATTCATAATCATAATTCATAAAGCATCAATTCAATGGCTGAATCGTTACTCCTCCACATCTCTGTTTTAGCCAGGTACAGGATGACTTGTGTAAATGTCTCACCTGTTTTGTTCCTCCGACTCTTGTCTCGGGAATATATGCTGGTAAACGATGATGACGAAGAAGAGGAGGAGGAGGAAGAGGAGGCGAGGGCACTGGCGGAAGCTGCAGCAGCCTGTGTTGATGAAGATGATGACGACGAGGGTGCGGTGAGGGCGTCCGTCCTGTGTGAGTGTATGGAGCAGTCTTTACAAATGTACCCGTTGACGACTGTGGCGTGGGACTTTGACACACTGGCGCCGACGTCCCCGTTGACACTTGATGAACTGTGGCCGATGCTGGAACTCCTCCCTGTGGGCGCGCACGCATGAGGAAGTTATTAAGAGTTACTCACTGGAAAACAGATGAGGAAACTGTTAATTTAACAAACTATTTAGGGATGTCCTGATTAACTATCTATGACCTGCTGGGAAGTGGAGGCCTCTATGTCAGGCGTTGGTCAGGTAAGTCAGCAGCCGTGAAATGTCGTGTCATTCATGCAGGAAGGAGAGTGAAAACTTCTCTTATAAATAATGAGCTAAGGTGCTTGCTGTTTCCAATGCTACTCAAAGTCATTCAATATAATGAAATTCAGAATCCCAATTTGATCTATCAAGTTCTGCTTATTAAGCAAGTGGCTCTGTTCTGCTGCTTTCCATGATATGGTCTTAATGGAACACAACCGTAAACAACTTATTCAGAATATGTTAATTCATTTTTCTCAACTTTTCTTGTGTTGTACAAGGCTCTGCTTTTATTGCCACCAGAAATACTTTGATTGTAAACATTACATATAGCTGCTGGGCTCATTTTAGTTTGCAAAGCAAAATAACTCCACATGGACAACATTTCAACACTTTCTCTCCACGATCATGTTGTTTACTGCCACAAGTAGTGGAAAGTGATGATTGCGAGCACTATTTCTTAGAACAGCTGACACACATTATATTGATCAGAATCACTTAAAAATGCCTGTTTTGGGACCCGATGCGGAAATATGTTACTGACTTGGGACATCCCTGAAAATGTATTAAAGAGATAAATATACTGTTGTAAAACAAGTGCACTAGCTCTTTGAAGGCAATCAGGAAGCATCATTTGACTGGCACAGATAAACAGTAAATATACACCTGATCAAACATCCAGTTTCAGCACTGTCTAGCGTCTAACTCTGGCTAATGCTCAGAGATGCACCTACAGACTGTCAGCACTGGCACACAGAGCCCAACTCTTATTGACAGGCTCTGCCCCAATCAACTTATAAAAGAGGTTTATTCTAAAAAGCTTATCATTACTCACCTGCGAGTGCAGCATCATGTCCTGACCCTGGAAAGAAATTAAGCAACTGTCAGCATGAGGCAGCACAAGACTGTTATCATAACTCAGTTAGTAGGAGACTAAACCATAGCTAGTTTGTCAACAGTACACCACAGAGTGACTGACAGATTGATTACACCATAAACTGCTTCACCATCTCTTTGATAACAGACATATAATTCATCAGTCTTCACCTTGCACATACCAGATTTTAATGATCACAGTGAACAGATAAATATGTGCAGTGTGTAGAATTTAAATTAGATTTCCTTTTTAACTTCTACAGTACAAATCATGTATCATTGCCTTTCTTGCCTCCCTCTTTCAAAATATGTATAAGGGCTGAACAATTATTCAGAATTTTATTTTGAAAAAAAAGAAAAAAAAAATCACAATAGGGCCAAGTGCAATATCCAAATGACTTGAGCAGCAAATTTTGGGTGAAATATGACATTATTGTGTTTGAAATCAAGTATTGTGAAGCTACAGAGATTCCCTGATGGTGACCTGCAGATTATATTCTCGAGATGTAAGAAAAAAAAAATTATGTTTGCCCCCACACAGATGCCAAAAAAAATCATATCGACCATCATATCACGATCTGTTATCTGTCAGAATAATTGTAATATGATTTTGTTTTCATCATATTGTTCAGCCCTAAAATACACCAAGGTATTTGTGGTGGGGTTTTTCATTTTCAGCTACTGACCCCAGTGTCCATCAACAGTGGAGGTGGTGGTGGTGGTAGTGGTGGTGATGGTGCGTTGCCTCAGGCTGGGCTGCTCCAGGATGGAAGCGCTGCTTTGCTCAACGCTGCTGCTGCTAATAGGAGTATTGACAGCCGAGAAGGAGAGGGTTTTCTTCGGTGTGGCGATTTGGCTCAGGGACAAAGACTGGGAGCTGGAGCTGGACTGCTGCTTTCTGCTGCGCACCGTCCTACAAGACCAAACAGAGGAAACACATGGAGGTCTGATATGTGTACGAAGATTGACAGAAAAATGGTCAGACAGATTATTAATAGATGATCCTACAGATATGGACAAGTAAATACAAAAACTCTGTGTGTGTGGCTTTACCGTGTCTCTCTCCTGCTGCTGGTGTAGCTGCTGCTGTTGTGGTTCTGGGAGTAGTCGGCCATGCTCTCGTTGCCATAGAGACCGGCACTGGTCTGCAGACGCAGGCTCCGCCGTGACATCCTGGGTGAGTCGAACACAGGAGCAATCTGGTGCTCCTGCTCAAACTCTAATGCTGCTGTCGAGTAGCTGGAGCTGAGGGAGAGAGGAGAGAGGGAGACGGAGGGGTAAGGGCACAGCAGAGAGAAAAGTTAGCAATATGAGACAGAAATGAGAAGAGAGACATAGTGGAAGGAAGGGAAAGAGAGAGCAAGAGGGACAGCTTAAGGAGATATTTACATGACAGTATCAAAGGGAGGGCGGGAGGTTTGTCTTATCTCTGTTCCAGGGAAATCGATCTGGAGATAAGCAAACTCAAATACAACAAGCTCTGACCAGATCCAAACAACTTCCAGCCAGAGAAATCAATACTGACCGAGGAGATCCTGTGCCTCTGACTTTTGCATTTTCTTCAACAAATCAACTTAAGAGCAACATTGTTTTCTAAACAATAGTGACCAAAACACAGGGACAGGCAGTCCTTTTAGAGGACATACAAACTGCTGCGATGGTGTTGTTCCCTGCAACTGCCAAAGGGGCTGACAGGAAGTGACTCACTCAAACACTGAGGAGCAGAAAAAAAAGAAGAAGAAGAAGGACTATGTGTTTGAAAGACAAGCATACTGTGGAAAATGGAAACTAGATAAGCTGGTATAAAGAAGCGGGCCTATAAGAATGCCAAGATTTTATGCTTCACTATAAGTCGGAGCCAGCGATGGAGAGTGGAAACACACTGAGCATGTTGCAAATATTGACTTTGACATGCATTTGCAAACTGTGACTCACTGGGCCACACCCCCCTGGCGGAGTAAGCTTTCAGTGCCAAGGCCAACATTCCTACCCAAATTAACAGGGAACAGGGCAGCAATTGTGAAATTCATTCAAACCGTCCTAAACCCCCTTTCTAAGTTGTGTCCTCTTACTGGTGTATACAGACAAAAAAAGTAAAAATTATAAGTGGCATAATTACACTTTATATTAAATATAGCCAAGTTCTAATCTATTTTATCTAATTTTGGTGACTGATCAAACTGATGTCTTTCTTTCAGATTCTCTTGTGCTTAGCAATTCAAACATCTTGAATATGATCTTGTGTGATCTAATATGATATGGCAGGTTAAACTGAATGGACCCAGCTATTGTTCCCTTGCAGCTTGTGTAAACTCCAAAGTGTTTGGCACAACTAGGTCATGCAGGCTAACTCCACAGACAAGCAGGGCAGGGCGGATGAAAAGGAGGGGCAAAGCACCAGATCACTCACTGGGGCACTGTGAATCCACTTCCTGCTGCAGACACTTAAAAAAGGGAGGGGCCTTCACTGTTTGAATAAGAACAGTTTGTTTGTAGTGTCTCTTGTGTCAGTGTCTCTTACACAACAGTCAGTGTCAAGGCCAAGAGCGATGGTGTATGTTATAACAGTGAAATTCAAACATCTAATGATACTCTATACTAATTAATATGGCTGTGTCCTGCTTTCATTGTTTGCATGTGTGTGGGCAGGCATGTGCTGTAAATGTTGTTCTTTGGCCGTCCCTCTTGCCCTAAACCCAGAGGATTACACGCTCCCATCAAGAGCCAATTATGTGCTTTCCTCCTTGCTCTGCCTCCTGCTCCACCTGACGTGGCAGCACCTTTGCCTGAGAACCCTGTCAACCTGATCTGACTAGAGCGAGCCTCTACTTTTCAGGATTTCTACTGGCTAAGAAATGTGTACAAATATGTGTTAATGGGTCTGCCAGACCTGCGCCTCTGTCCATGTGAGCATGCATATCACACATGGACAGTTTCATTTACTCACTGACATAAGCACTGCACAATGGCAAAAACATGCAGTATGCGACAGTGCTGAAGGTCGATAACAATATCTATGAGTCTCTGATAGAATTGCTAGAGTAGATCCAGACAATAAAAAGTCTACAAACACTGTCCAGGGAATACACAAGTTTATATATATTGTGACAGTCTGACCAATCAGACAGAGCTCTGGTTGTTAGGTATTGCATGATTGGCCATAATCTGTTTGAGGTTTGTATGTCTGAGAGTGAAAGGAATGTTACTGGTGCTGTTAAAAGTCATTTAAATGCAGTCCTTTGGAAACTGTGAGTTGGGTACAGTCCTCCATATGAAAATCAAAGAAACATATTGCAGAGTTGACTCAGTCTGCTTTTCAATATGAAGAATTGACTGTTCGTGGTCTGAGCAGATGGCAAGGTAAGAGGATGTACCTTAACAGAGTTGCGTGAGATGACAACAGAACTCTTCAACTTTCCATTACATATACTTCACTGCATGCCTGATTTGAAATTCAAATCTTGAAAATTGTCGAGGGGTGGCGCAAAATTTGTCTTTGCCAGTTTATGTTGAGTGTCAACTTTCAAATTTAGAGACCAGTAACTTTGCTTCAGCGAGCCTAAAGGCAGATAAACCAGTATGTCCAGCCTACAGTCAATGTGAGCATGGTATACTGTAATATACTCTTTGGACATACAAATGCTGAGGCTGCAGGAACACTGCAGAGCTAATAAGGCAGATAGCCTCAAGCCTGCACCATGAGCCAAAAGCACTTTTCCATAGGAATATCAGCACACACACACACACACACTTTAGTTTATCACACCAGTGTACAATAATGCAGCATCCATTAGTAATGCCATCAACTCAGAGCCTGGGTGCTCTCGTTAGGGCAGGACAGGGTGTGTGCAAGAAATAACACAGACTTGTCTGTCTGTATAGCCTGCAGCCAGACAGGAACATTAACGTTACACTGTGCTCCAGCTCTGCAACAGTCAAGTAATGGGCACTCATCTTTTTTTTTTTTTTTTTTTTAGTAATACAGTGGCCAAACTCCTGTATGGATTATCCAAAATGTAACTAGGTAGAGGTGGAAAAATGGTTTTGTAATCACATGGTGCAGTATTTTACTTATGCTGTCTAAGATGCAAGTATATGAGCAACCAAAAACACTAAATGGAAGTGTAAAAGTTTTCATTTATAATAAAAGGTATTCTGCACCACCCTTCAACTGCTTCCAAGATTTGAATTTCAAATCAGCCATGAAGTTAGGCCCAGTTGTATGTGAGATAAGCAGACAGATACACGTAACTATCAGCCTCATAGTTTTTGTGCAGTTATGACTTGATCAAGGACCTGTTTGCAGTGATTCAAAACCTTTGAAAAACCTGTTTTATTACACCACCTTTTTCCATTTCTTTCAGGTAGAGACAACCAATCAGGTCGTGTTGCCACAGATTCTTCTGTAACGCTTCTGTAATTTTGTAACACGGCTGTAATTATGTCTTCTTGTCTCTACTCTGAAATTGACATTTTAGCATGCTGGTCTTCTGGTCTGAGCAGAAACCACAGCAGTGGAAGACAAAAAAAGTCAGTGTACAAACAACTCCATCCTCTCTACAGCACCTACACCAACATGCATGCCAAACTACTTCTGCTTGTGTCACCTCTATACAACTGCCTACTACTGTCTAAAAGTCAGTTGGAACCAACTACTTTATATGTCTCCATATAGCCTGTGGTTACACTTTGATAACGTACTCTGCATACTGCCTCTCCCTCATTCCTCTCTCTCATGCACACAAGCTGGACACACAGCCTGCCCTGCAGTTCTTGTTTGCCCCGAGAAAACATGACCCGAGAAACACCTGTGACTGGAGTGCACTCCTCTACATTTGTGCTAACAAAAAATTAATAAAAACATAAGTAATTTTGTTTACTTCCTCTAAGAATCCAATGTTGGACACATTCAATGGTATTCAAAGTGATGTTTTGGGATATTACTGGAGGTAAAATAAGGCTCCCAAGCACACCAATCACAGTTTGTGTAGTCTTGCATCGCCCTGTGTGCACTTTTGGAGAGGTGTACATAGGCCACTGCAGGCTGTACTGGCACCACAGGCACCGACAGCATTGCTATGACAACATTTTAATACTCAACCAGGAATTAGCAGTATGCTTGCAAACACATCCTTCATATTATATCACCATTAAGCACACCTAAAACAATCTCAAAGAATTACAGGATGCTCAGATCCCAGCCTGTCATATTAGAGGAAGCTGTAAACAATGTCTCACTTCTTTGCAAAAATCATTTAAGCTTTTCCAGGACTCCGAATCAATCTTTGTGCTGCTCTCTGCCTGGCTGACCCCACGGCCCACGTCAACTATATAAATAGAGGTGGGCACTGTGTGTGAGGAAGTGAGTGAGGAAGAGACACACCGATCTATGGAGAAAGGCGGCACATCCATGCTGACATTCAGCCGCCTGGAATCTCTCTTTACATAACGCCAGCTTTGATACCCAGCCGTCCCACACTCAGTGGGCACTGCCAGCTCTCATAACTGCACAGATGGAGAATCAGATCAGACAGGCTTGGAATGTGCACCAATTTAAATTTAGATTTTAGGCATTTAGTGGACATGCATGCTGAGGGACATACAATGAGCAAACAGGTAAGGATTCAGTGTCTTGCTAAAGGACACATCAACAGGCTGCTAATGGACACAGTTTGTGTGGGAATTTTATGTGTGACCCTTACCTCTTTAAGATTATTTTCGGCATTTCTGCTTTTTCAGTTGATTGTGATAGTAGAGAGAGACATGCAGCAAAGGGCTCAGCTCAGAATTGAACCTGGGTCGCTAGAGTAAGGATTTAGCCTTGATACGTGGTGCACACTAACACGTGAGCCACCGGGGTGCCCCTGTGACCACAAATCCATCCTGTGGCTTAACTGAAATGTGGAATTTACTAACTTATGTATAATGTGAGGTTAGTGACACAGATTAACTGAATAACTTTGTATTCATGTAAACTTCTCCTTACTCTGACACACAAGTTACCAACGACACCAAAGTGAAAATGCACACAGACATGCCTTGTGGCTAGAAATGTGATCAGATCTGATCAGATCTCAGCCAGTCAACCAGGTGTGAATGCAACATCAAGAGTGTGTTCACATTAATGAGATATCATCTGACCATGGAGGAGAAATGCCATCACCTTCTGCACTCTTTTGTCTCGCCAGGAGAATGTGCTTGGCGCCGAGAAGAAATTCCATTTTTTAGTGTGAAAATTAGTGTGTGATGAGTGTGAAGCTCATAGCAGCTGCTAACATGACTGCAGCAAACCCCCCGTTTGAGAACCGAAGACAAAACTCTTCCACAACAAAAGGAAAATTAAGTTAACAGTAACATCAAGGCTGGATGTTCAGTCTGTTGACATTTGAGCGACTCGCTGCCTGCCCACCTGCTTTGCATACATACATGTACACAAAAACTGAGGTCCAATCACAAAGCGTATAGAATACACACACAATGGTAAAGCATATAAACATCAGGTGTAAAATCAAGGCTGTAATTAGCTGTATGGCATAACCTGATGGACACTGCAAGTTGATATCAGGTGTAAATGATGTAGCTGCCTCAAATTTAAACATCTTTGCATGAATGCCCCTGGAGCTAGCCTAAACGCAGTACTCAGGAGAAGAGCTCTTAAGTTCAGAGCATCACTGAATAAAATCCACTTTATCTGAGAACGGAAGAAATGTTTACTGAATCTAATCAGAAGAAGTCCATGAAACAACTGATTTTTTCTGCTATTTGCCAGACCTTCCCAGAGAGTAAAGCCTGTTTAAGATGAATGATATCAACTTTCTGCTGATAATAATGGTGGTATGGGAACTGATCTGATAGGCGATAAGAAGCAGCAAATCCGAGCACTCTGACAAGTTTTTGAGTTGCAGGCCTACTGCAGTGAGATCAATTAGTCAAACACCCCCCTCCTTCACCTCTGACGACCCCCCCCAGACACGGACACTGACACACACGGACAAACACACACACACACACACACACACACACACACACAGCAAGTGTGTGTGTTACAGGCCACAGCAGAGACTGTGACTGTATTCAG
>OMLB01026637.1:0-26440 GCA_900302555.1 Myripristis jacobus | reverse complement strand
CCCCGCTGCGCCCGTCACCCGTGTTCCACACGCCTCCAACAGGGGGAGCCGCTGACCCCCCACACCCACCCACACACTCACACACACACACACACACACACACACACACACACACACACACACACACACACACACACACACACACACACACACCACAAAGCTTAAACAGAGATTATAGAAACCACGTGGGCTGTAAATCTCAGCCTCAAAACCACAAGTGTGGTTACAAAAGCATCGTGTGCCAAAAAGCACAAGCACACAGAGAGAAAGAGACAGAGAGAAAAAAAAAAGGTGTTTATAAGAAGAGGGGGCGTGTTGTTCCCAATAAAACACCCGGATGGAGCAAAACCTACCAGTCAAAAATAGTTTTTTGAAAAATAAACATGTGTTAGTTAGCCAGTGTGTATTTCATCTCTACAGTGTGACACCGCGATGCATATTAACAATAAAAATCTTTCCTAGAATCTAATCATGAAAAGATCAAACTTTTACACAACACATTTAGATTGTTTACCTTTCAAAACAATTGTAGATTTACAACATTTTCCATTTCATAACAGCCATCTGTTTAGAAATAATCAGATCGGTTGGCCCTATAATTCAATCACAACAACGTGAATGAATTTTCTTTCTAATCTCTAACAGCACAGATATGAGACATGCAATAATGCAAAGACAAACAAATGTGAAGAAAACACACCGTACCTTTCTGAAAGCAAAAACATCTAAATCTTCATTGGTCAGATCAGCGACAGAAACAAACAAATAAAGTTTTCCATTCCCTGAGAGCTGTTTGGCACTCCTCCCTTCAACACTGCTGGACCACTCTGTGTTTACAGAAATTACAGGCTACCTCTTTGAACCTTTTCCCCCTGAATATCAGCTCTGGAAAGCCTCTGGTGGTCTGTGGGGGAAAAGCTAAATCAGATCACAATACTTAGAAATGTAACAGGCCCTGCCTTCCTGTTCCCTAAACCATTACAGAGAGTAGACACAGTCTCGTCTCCCCTGACACACTGGGTCCTATATTTACCAGAGGCCAGGGACTGTGAGGCTGGGACAGAGCAGAGAGCTGTCGTGTTTCCATCTGTCTATCTCTGGGTGGGCAGAAACTGGCACTGTGATTAGGATCGCTCCAGCCCATCCTCAATTTCCCTCCCACAGACAGCACTTCTCTCTCTGTGGTGTCCTTCACTCTCCATACTGTGAGTATGCCGTTTCATGTTGCTGCCGTTGCCATGGAGACTACTCCAAACAGCTCTCTTGCCCGAGAGAGAGGGGGAGAGTGTGTGAATGTGATCAGTAGCAGAAGCTGGGCCTTGAACACTTCCAACGGACAAATGCCATCACACAAGAGCACAAGACAAGCTGGCACAGAGACAGAAATGCCTCTGAAATGTCCCTCACAGTCAAATGCCTCACACCCAGTTCAGCTGATATCTAAAGGGACGTTTTCAATTTTAAAAAGAAAAAAGAAAAAAAAAAAGGACCATACCAGTGATTTTGAAAGTTTGGCCCATTTCCCACAATTTACATCGCAACAAACCATGTTGCAAATCTTGTGTGGGTACTAAAGATATAATACCCTCCTTATAATGTTTTGCTTCTGCGGCTAACAAAGTCAACTCCATTCATAAACCACGGCACTGATCATTCACTGTGTATATCAAACAGTATTTTCTGACAGCGAACATTTCACGCCACCACCAAAACACAACAGGAGTGCTATGTGGACAACTTCATTACAGTGATGACATACTGGTGTGAGGAAAGATTGAACGTCTCAGAAACCTAATTTTTGTATTGTAGTGAAATGAATGGAAACCAGCAGCTGGCAAAAAGGTAGAAAAAAATGATGATCCTTTAAAATGCAGATTCATCAAGGCGCTGTTTATCATACTAGTTGTAACCTGGAAAGTAGGATACCGCCGCAGAAATATTTGCATTGCTATGCATCGGCACAGGCTGGCTCGCCATCCTCCAGCTGCTGCCATGTAACTGTTTAGTGCTTGACCAGTGGAGCATGTCTGAAGCACGATCGCACCAGATGTCTCAACAACTGTGACTGCAGCACAGACAACAGCGGCCAAATGTCGCTCAGTCAGTAGACACACACCTCTATCCTGCTCTCGGCACATCCTGGGACCTTGTCGTGCAGGGTGTGACATTCACACCTGAAACATGGCAGAATCAACTGAGTTTGCAACAGGAATTTTTTCCACTCATTAACTTGAATTTATAAGATTCAGGTTGAAAGATATTACTGGAAAATGCTGGGTCAGTGAAATTTCCAGGTTAACAATATTTTTTAATTGAAAAATGCTTTTGCCCCCTTGACCCACTTTGCATTTAAAAATTTCTGGGAAGAGAAGAGGTTGACTTTGGCCAGGTATTTCTTCCAATTTCTTACTTATCGCACGAGTCATGCACTACTGCTCTCCACAGAAAGCTATCATACCATTATCTCTGATCGCTACAGCTGCTTACTACCATCACTGCTCAAGTATCACTTACAAGGGAAAATACAACCTACAACCAGGAGGTCCTATTGACCCACTTCCAGTGACTGATCATAAAACAGGGGACGGCCTTACAACACACCACGCATGGATACACAGACACACAAACAACTGCTTTGTGTGAGGCAAGGGTCACTGTCAGTCAGACGTTGTCATATTTGCAGTGCTCAAAGAGAGGGAAAAGTAGATAGTGTCAAGTACCACTGTGGTACAAGTAAGTTTGACTGAGTACAAATGCCTCAAGATTCATACATTTTGTTCCCCAGTTTTTCTGAGCCGCTATGGGAAATCCAACAGGGAGCTTCCAGCCACAAACCAGCTTCTCATAATTCTAGACCACTGTTCACCTTAAGTGTGTATTTGAGTGTGTACTCCCAGTTTACATAGAGCTACATGATTCTAGAAAAAGAAATTAAGATGAGATAGCACGTCTGTTCAAATGAAATCATTTCCATGTATGCAAGTACTCGTCACACCTTTCTCCCTAAGGGACATCAGCGACTTTCCCAGTCAGCACAATTTAGCTTCGGGTGAATGGGTCTGCGGTGCACATGAAGGCTTACCTTTTCCCTTCTCAAACATTATTCATCCTCTTTGAAAACAAACATACTACCTGATGAACCGCTGTGTACTTGTAAAATACATTTCATTGCTTTGGAGGTATCGCTTCTTGTAATAAGTCACATATCACTTGTTACTTGTGAAGAAAAGGTCTAAGTCCAGGTAAGAACAAGCAGAACTGTGTTTACTTTAATGCCAGCAATCATTTTGCCAAAGTATAGGTTATGTTTTTCAAAGCGCTGTCTATCATTTTGAGGAAAAAAGTGTTTTCAAGTTTCATCATAGAAAATGAAAGCCATAGTAACATTTTTTGCCAATTATGAAATATAACAAGAAATTTCGAACTAAATATTATGTGATTATAAAAACCCATCAGAATTGAGCTGAATGACTGGGCTGATCTCCTAGCGTAGCAGTGAAAACATTTTTACTGAAGGGTTAAGATGCTAGATGTGGCTATAGTCAAGGCATTTTAACATGTTTGGTTAAATATGATTCTTTAAGTATGACTCAAAATATTTAAGACTGCAGACAATTGAAAATTCATATCTTTATTATGATACAGACATGGTCCTATCTGGTAGCAAATGTACCATTATGAATTTTGGGCCACTGTTTCAAGAAGCTCCTCGAGGGTCTTTGGTGTATCATATAGTATCTAGCAGTCCATTCAAGGGGATGGAGGGTATGAGGTGAAGCCTTGTTGATTCCCTTTAATGAAAAAAAATGGCTCATTTTCTTTCAAAACAAGCAAAGAGAGGAATGAGAGCACCTGGGAGGAAGTGAGAGAGCAGAGAGGCCTCCCGTTACACTAGTTCAGACCGTGTTGGGTCATAAATCTATCAAGGAAAGCTTTTCCCTCCCGGCTTAATGAATATTCATTCTGTTACAATGGTCTCATACTGACAATTCATGCACGGCTTGTGGTCCAAGTTGTAATGGTCTCTCCCTTCAACTGGACACACTCTCTCTGGCTTGAGGGCTTCAACGGCTTTGAGTGTGCATGGAAATGAAACACGGCCTTTTCTCTCTCCATCATTCAGTGCCACAAACTTGTCTGTGGTCTTTTGAGTTTTGACAACAGATGGGCCAACGGTTTCTGTCACCTGACACCGTCCCTCTCTGCACTGCTTTCCCATTCATTGACGAGCACACACATACCCTCTGAGAGTGTAACACAATTAGCCTAGCTCTCTGATATTTCTGAATTTCAAACCAGTAGCAATACACTGGCAATTGCTACCAATAAAATAACCAGTGATAAAGAAGTGCAATAACCCTGTTAGTTGCCTGTCCTCTATGGGATCTATGAATCAACGGATTTCCAGCTGTCATAAATACACCAATTAAAAAAACTGTTCTTTCAACTGGCTAGTAAAGTTACATAAACTATTAGTCTAATCCTGGGATCAGTGCCACTCTGGCGACTGTGAGATTCATTAACAGTGTCTCAGCTGACTACAGACAGAGAAACATGATTAGCTTGTTCCAGCCGCTCAGTCTACCTGTCACATTCCAGTAGTGTGTGAAACGAGCTTTTTTACTTTAATCTTGCAGTACTTCACTCCACAGGGTGACTTAAGACCAGTTACCAAAACGGGATTTCACACTGCTGGATTGCGCCAATGGGTGCTTTAAAGTTGACCTATAATCAGTATAATGGAAATTCATTTCTTTTTTGTTCTGTAATATACTTCTGTTTATTTTTTTTTTAAGTTAAAAGAGGGATCCACTATAAAAAAATAAAATAAATAAATAAATAAATAAATAAATATAAAAATATATATATATATACACAAAAATTATTTACTGCTGCAAGGGTCTTTGGGCCATAGACCTTCAAGGCATGCACAAAAACAGGTGAACTAAGCATGTGGCAGGGTTGGAACAAGTCACCTATAATTCTTCACTCTGACATTTACTTTCTGAATGTGGCATAGGGACAAAAACACCTATCAGATAATCCAGCGCTAATGTCATTGAGTGTTCTATGTTACTTTGCAATTCTTCACTACTAACAAGACAACACCCAATAGGCAAATCCACTGTGATTCAGTGCCTTGCCCACAAACTGTAAAAATGAGAGCTGCTGACGCATTAAATATAGAATGTAACTAATAAATATCATACAGCAAAACTCCTTCGGAGACTGCTGCCTGGACATGTTCAGCTGAATGGGAGAGGGGACACAGTTCGTCTGCTGACTGAGGTTTTCTTTTCAGGATAGTGTGCTCTGCATTTCTCTAAAACCAAGTAGTAAATCTAAAGACGGGCTGTTTGTTGAAACACGCCTGCACACCTTTATGAGGCAGAGTTTCACACTCACTTGCATGAAACGTTTCTCCTTTACATTAATGTAGGAATCTGAGCAAAGCAAAGGGGGAAAGGTGATGTTTTACTTTGTGGTTTCCACACCCAAATGCCTTTCTCCACTTTCTCAGCCGGAGGCATCAGCAGTGACAACACTGACGACAACATTCCACCGCATGCACACACGCACGCACGCACGCACGCACACACACACACACCCCAGGTGGAGCACCAACCACACCTATATGTCCTGGAATGAGGAGCCCAAGCGCAAGGGATGCATTGCCAAACTTGATGAAAGAATAGTGTGGTCCGGAATGGTGTGTGTATATCCCACATGGACTCCCTAGTTTTGAATTATCCAAACAAAGAGAACAGTGTGTGAAGAAGGCTAGTTATATGTTGGCTCTACAATCTCAAAATAGTGTGTATATGGGAAGCTTGGGACATGGTTTGTTTTTAGCCTGCATAGCTCCCTCACTCCCCATTAACTGCACAAGTGCATTCACACAACATCCGGCTGAATCATGGCATGATTCATCAAAACCACTATCACAGGACTTCATTTCTCTGACTGCAGGGCTGAACTTATTAGTAAATATCAAACAACACTGTTTCAGATCAAAGATATTTTAGTTTCAGACTGCAATTATGCATATAGCCAATTTCCAACTAGTTTTAAATGGGAAGCTGATATCTGCATGATCTGAGTCAAGTGAGAAAAACAGGGTTTGGCTATTGATGAAAGCCAGATCCTAAAGGCAATACGGGCTCATTATCATTAAGAGCTTTTATAATCTGAGACCTGGAATGAATCCATGGGCAAGAAACAGCACAAAAGCAGCAAATGCAAAAAAACCTGAGCGTTAATCAGACTGGAGGCCTATCATTCTGCTACTCAATCGTAATAAGGTGAGTGTAAAAAGGCAACAGCATTTAATATAGCTGCATCGGAAGGCCGGCAAGCTTCAACAGCACCCTATATTCAGGCAGAAAAAAACAGCAGCTAACTGGGTGGGCAAGGAGGTAAGAATAATGATAACTGTAACCAGGCATCTGGCAGCCATCTGAAATATGCAATGAGTTGCTAGTCGAGTGCATTTTTGAACATGTGGAGAGCTGTGATGCACTTGCAAAGGCCCAAAATTGATTCAAATGCAGCAGCAGGGACTCAAGGACAATTTCCAACTCAATCTAAGTCAATTGCCCTGGCAGCTTGAAGTCACAGCAGAGAGGCCGAGTGCGACTGAAGCGCAGTGGGCCTGCATGTTGGATGGTGCAGCCAGCGCAGCACGGCAGTGAGGTCTCACCTGAGAGAGTAGGTATAGCCGGTGTTTTCTGGAGCACACTGTGGCGGCGTGTATGTGTGCAGATGGGAAAAATCCATGGTCATTCTTCTTTGTTTAGACTGCAAGAGTTAGGGTGCAAGGGACAGGACTCTTTAGGCCATAGCAGAGGTAAGGAGATAGCCAGCACATACACAGGAGTAAAGTCATTCACTAACAAAATCACATGCACTACCTCATTCAGCCTGTCTCTTGATTTTGCACATTTAAAAAAAAGGTCCAAATAGTTCTGCTAATGAGCTCAAGTTCTGCGTCTGTGTAATTATCATTAAACAAGACACACACATTAAATACAATCCTACACTGGTAAAACTCAGTGCCTCTCCCCTAATCAATCGCAGCCGTATTCACTGGGCTGCACTCCAAGAAAATACAACCAGCAGTTACTGCTACACTATACAATCATTTCAAAAAACCCAACCCAGGCAGTCACTAATGAGAACTGCTGGACTTTCCCACTCCCCAGGAACACAACAATGCTACTGTGGCTCTGCCTGTGGACAAGACTTGGCCGACCTCTTCCTGCATCCTTGTTCAGGCTTGTTGTTGACAAGGACTACCGAGGGCTGTAATGAATAACTTCTCTCTTCTCTTCAGAGCAGCAGACGGCAACAGACAGGACTGGCTGGTAGAGATGGGACTGAAACAATTACGATCCTCTCGCTGTTTGTAGCAGAGCAGACTTCTCACCAGGGACATGCAGTTCAGGAGTGACTGGGTGAGTAAGCTCCACACACAGACAAAGCAGTAGCCCATAATGAAACCAGAAACAGCCAGGGGTGGAGCTATGTTTAGGTAATGGGCGGGAAACAACTGGTCCGGAGGGTTGAGCCTCTCAGTGAAACTTATAGCCTACTATGTGAACACGCTGTTGAAATCTTTGTTATGAAACAAGGCATGTTCCCAAAACCTACTGGTGTGATTCAAAATTGCATGCAACTGCGTAATAGCCCAAGGGGAGTGGCATTTATCCTAGCAGCCTGGCTCTAGCACATCACAAAAGTTACACATGAAAATGTTGGTAAAGAATAAAGATGCTTTGGCTTGAATGGACTCAATCTAGCCATATTCAACTAAGGTTTAATCTCCACGCAAAGCACTACTGCTCCCAAAATCTTTTAAAAAAACACGTGCTATCCACCCTGTCTGTACTTTTGGGTTGATTCAGCCCCTCTGGTCAAAACAAGCTGTGAACCACATCTCAAACAAAGCGTCTATGTTGAACATATAACAAGTTTCCCACTTTCTTCACACCTCCAGAGCCACACTGACATAGCAGCCATCAAGGGAACTCTTCCAAGGAGCTTCAAGTCAGCAGTTCAATCAAACAAGAGGAGACTATCAAAGGAGGAAGAACCACAGCAACAGATGGCATTTACCAAATCCACCACAAAAATCTGACGACTGTTAATCTTAATCAGAGTTAAAATCCCACTTCTAACTCATAAGCTCAAAAGGAGGGATAAACGGAAACAAACATCCAAAAGTCAGGGGGAGCACAATAATTCAACCAGGATTAGTTGTTTTGCTTGCCAACTGGTATAACTGGTACAGTGAATCATTAAGCAGGCACAGATTGTGGGCAATCCAGTTTGCAATGCCAACCTCCTATGAACCTTATGGGCTAGAATTTTGGTTTGGGTTGTGTGAGATGCTCCTACTGTATAAGGTTGGCACACATGCAGGTCTAAGACTGTGCTTTAACAAAACTGGAGTTCAACCCTCAGCCTGACTGAACTGTGACTGCAGTCTGGCCATAAGAATCATTTATAAAGAGCACATTGTATTTCTCAGTTTGTCTTTGCATGGGAATGCACATTACAGGTGCATATCTGTAAAATCTTCTTGGGGAAAAAAGCTCGTGGAAACTTGATTTAAATGTTACTCAGGAGACAGGCTGAATAATATCACAACATACACACACACTCTGTCTTAACAGTGACATGCCACACGTCACAGCTTCTTTACTGTACATCTCTCTCTCTCACACACACGTCTGTTTTGTTTTGCTGGCTCCTTTACGCAAACCAGCTATGACGAGTAGGGCGAACAATTGAGCCTGTGGTTGGTCCACCGCACTGTCAAAATACTGTTTCAGAGCGGTCCTATTTCACAGGCATTAGATTTGAAGGCTCACGGTGACCACATATAGCCTCGTCTCTATCCAAATGACATATAAGCCTGGGTAGGCTCTCAGAATATCCACTGCTAAATTTAGACGCCATGTATTTAAACAACGCAGGCTTGTGCAACGGCACACTATTCCCACACTTATCATATGGGTCTAATTAACATTTCGCTGTCAATAAAAGCAATTATCGGCCACGACAAGCATTGGGCGTGAGATTAGAAGTGTCTGATAAGATCGCAGATCCATAAAATCTCTTGGAAATGAGGCCTGGGATTGCGTTCGCTGTCAAAACTATTGTGGGTAAAGGAGCTCAGCAAGGACAAAATATATCTAATACTAGTCGGCTACAGATTTCTATTCCACGACTAACATGCATAATAAAGCGATGTACTGGAATTATCTACAGTATTGCATCCACTTGCCCGTGTAGTAAGAGTCCATGTATGTTATTATTCTGAGCGTAATCCAAAGGAACAAGATCCACACATTACTATCACGGAAGATGCGCAAACTTCTGCCCGCATCCCGACGCTTCTATCCACGATATGGGAACCCGAGGGTATTAAACACTTAGTACCCACAAATCCAGCAACAATATTTTCCCCCGTGGACAAACAGACTCAAAAGTTTGCAAGTAGCTAGTGAGTGTTATGCTCATGCACAACAAGCAGATATCCAAAATGGCTTCCCAGGCGTAACAAAGCCAGAAGGATCGCTGCCGAGCTGATCCTCCCACTCCCAGGCCCTCCATTGTCGGCCAGGGCGCACACTTTGAATCTATTGGAGGAAAGCAGCATTACTGCACCGACATGCACTGGACTACTGCCTATACTCAGTGCGTTATGAAGAATACTGTGCTGCGCAATAGTAAACCCTGAGGTGAACTCAATACACTAACGCCTACGGTCCTTGGATCAAATATAAATGCCAAAAGACATTTCTGAATTAAAGAGGAACAACAGTAAAAACACGGTCACAATGTAATTAAGCTGTTATTATTATTAGTAGTAATAATGGTCGCACTAGGTCAGTGTAACGCATTATTACAGATATATCAAACTATCTCCCACAGATGCAGACAGACGGGACAAAGAATAATATAATTATTTACAAATCGCTCAAAAATTGATGGCGATTTTTTGCTCTCTGTTCTTACGTTTTAAAGTACTACTCACAGATAGGCGAAAGTATGGTAAGTGCTACACACCCGCTGAGCCCCAAGGCAGCTGCTCACAATTCAATGCCTCATGGCGAAATACTGTGATGCACATACTGAGTGCAAGAACTAAAGTTGCAATGGGGAAGTGATGTTGCAATATTCTACAAATGACAGATTATTTTAAAAGGGGATCTGGCTACTATCCAGTTGCACCCATATGGTGAAGGAGAAGAGAGAGTCGCAGTGTTTTCTCCATGTTCAATCAGCTGTGGTGAACCATCACATATATCACCCCTGCTCAAGAAAGAGTTACATTTTGAACAACAGTTACACGCATATTACTCAAAGAGGCACATAAATGCACAGTGGACACAATGTAGTATCCAGGTAAATATACTGTAAGTGCAACAAGCTGCTGGGTGACCCCAAAAAAGGACCAAGTGAAGGATGAATGTACACCCAAAAGGAAAGTGAATTGAGCGTGCAGCCATGCCTCACATTGGCACACATTTCTATTGGTTCACTGCTGCAGCATGAGGGTTAAGTGCCTTGCTCAATGGCACTTCAGCAGTAGGTGTTAAGGAGAGGAAGAGAAAGTACATGAAGCACAGATAACAACCATTAAACAGCACATGGCATATTGATAAATAGCGCAGACTCTATATCATCACCAGTGGAATGTAAAAATGTCAGTGGAATATAACTCTTCTTTGTTCAATTGCCTTTGGTGATAGGGAGCATGACAGTGTTAGACGTAAAGGACCAGGTAGCTGCAGACAGAAAAAATCATGTGTTCAGGATAGAGAAAGATAAGGCATACACAAACACAGCTTGTACAATGCAGTCAGACTCACACTGTACTGCCACCAGAAATAGGTCAATCATTTGCCAAATCAAACAAATCTCCTTTACAGTCAAATCCAGATCAACCATAATCACACTGCTTAGCATAAAAGAACCTTATTACTTCTTCATTTGGCATGTAATAAACTGAAAACAGGGGGAAACCAAAACAATAGTGGCAAAGCTGTCTCAATCCACGGGCTAACAAAATGGACTTCAAAATGAGGATGTTATTCATTCCATGTCATTATCCAGCCCACATGGAGAAAAGGGAGCAGTTGCTGACAGAGTGAGCGCGGTCTACCATAACAACATGCTATTGTGTGGGCCTAGTGATTAAACTACACTTTGGTGTCCTAGGTTCAAGTCCCAGCAGTAAACAAGTGACTGAATCCTCACCAGCTCCAGGTGCTGTTTAGTGGCTGACCTTGGCCTCTGACCTATCTGGAGCAGGACACGTGAACAGGAAGTTTCTCCACAGGGATCAATAAAACATCATACTATTAAATGTTATCATCATTCACTTTATAAGGGCTTATTTAGATTATAAGGATATAACTGGACAGCGAAGCTACTGAGGTGAGGCGCCATCTACCGGTCAGCATTTTGTACAGCGTTTGACGTTTGACGTTTAGCGTGGGACTTTGGCACCAATCACACGGCGACCTTCGGACGCCAACGGCAGAGGACACGCTGTGTTTCTGCCAAAGACGAAATACAACAACAAGAAAAAGACTATATTTTACTTACTTGTGTGAGGCTCTGACGACGGGAACAATAACTTGCCAAGTTCTTGAACTCGGTGCCGTTTAAGTGAACCTAAGAAGCCTCTCCTGGGAAAAAAAGAAAAAAACAAATGGACTGAATGGGAATATACAAAAACAGTGGTCTTGTCTGCCCAGCGGGATTCAGGCGGAGACGGAAGTAAACACAAGTGAAATCTCTCGTTTCGCCTGAATGCTCTCAGCCTCTTCGATCATGTGCACTTCAAGTTAACTGTCTAAACAGAAGATGACAGCTTTCAATTTAGCATTGGTGGCTCGCTTTGCTGACAGCAGAGTTACCAAATTGTACTTAAATTAACAAACACCAGCACTCGCGCTACGACAAAAAAAACTCTCGCTACTGCTGGCTAGGAAAGAAAATTACCTGAAGCCCGACAAACTCATGCCCTCTTATCATCAACACTTGTGCAGATAAGCTCACAGAAGTCATGTCTAATAAAAAAAAAAAAACCCGCACAGAAACGGCACACCCATTAGAACAGAATATGTTGGACTTGCGAGCAAAACGATTACCAAGAGCAAGCCGAAGTTAAAAGACGGCCCAAACAAATATCTAACTTCGACACCCGGGACCAAACCAAGCACATGCGGAATTCATTTACATGTCTATGCAAACTTCAGACTACCCACCTGTGGACTGTACCCAGAGGTCTGCTGAGGGCAAACCGGCTTTACCTCGTGGTTAAATCCTGTTTCTCAAACCTTAGCACACGGTTGCATGTTTCTCCCTCCTGTAAAAATGGACCTTGCTGTTTCTAACGTTCGCCTTTCCCGCACACAGTAATATTTTCCGCTGTACGTCGACGTCAGACGCACCAGTCCTTTTATGGTAAAAATGACCAAATATGGGCTCTGCCAGACCTCTGTAAAAGGTCTTGTGGTCGCCGTTCAAACGGGTGAAACAGCGCCCCTCGGTGGTTGGGAAGGAGAAAACTACTACTGTAACATGCATGTACTTTTTGCTCTTTTTGCAGGCTCAGGACAAGACATCTAATCTATTTAGAAACAAAATCCTGGAAGGCTTGCTTGATGTTAGGTGATGCAGAAAACCATGAAAAAACTAAGGCACTTTGTCTTTGAATGAAGCAAAATGATTTATTGCTTGGGCGAGGCAACTAAACAGACCAACATGTATTGAATGTCAGTCTTCTTCAGGGTCAAGGATGGTTTAACCCCTCAGGCTACTCAGCCACCCCTTCTCATGAAACTGAAGTAGTTTGTTTAAGTTGAGCTGCACGGAAATCACTGGGACTGTGAGTGCTGAGTAAACTAATTAGTCACTCCTACGTTGCTCCCTTTCCTCTCTGTGGGTAAGATATTGCATAACAAGAACAGAAATCTTCAGTTTGCATTATTCAAATTCGACTTTTCCTGACTTTTCTGCCAGTGCAGGCCCAGCTTTACTAGGGGAGGGAGGGGCTCTGTAACCACTGAGCCACTTTGTGGGCGTGCGTGTCTCCTAACATGGCTCTCGTAAAGCAACGGAGAGCAGAGGTTTGGGGAAAAACTGCCAAAGATATTTTAAAAAATGCTTCTCACAGTAGGATTGAGAGGCTTTCCTTTTTTGTAAATCTGCAAATCTGCTGATGAACTTGATACAGGCAAAAATAGTCCTCGATATTCTTATTGTCAAGAGTCCCAGTTGGCCAAACTTCGCCAAAAACATGGTCTTGATCACTGATTACTACTGCTGCTCCCTATTACTACTGATCTCTGAAATATGGACTAAATTAGATTAGATTAATTCTATTCCCGTTTTGCATAGAATGGTGTATGCATAGTGGACTGAAATTCTGATTATTTATTTGGATCCATATTGATGCCATATTATCTTTTTTTATATTATCTTTTACATAAAAAAAAAACAAACAAAAAAAACAAAAACAAAAAAACAAAAAAACAAACAAAAAAACATTAATATATACTTCCCAGTTTTGGCTACAACACAGGCACTGTCCTGTATCTGTGATCTTTGGCAAACTATGGATTCATGTCTTTGCTACATCGTGCCCTTTTGCATCAAATGTTGTCAATCTTTGTCCTTGTTACTTTTCACTTGACTGTTTCTTCTGGTATTTCTTGCAAGCTGAGGAATCCATCTCTGTTTTTGGCCCAGTCATGGTTTCTTCCATGGTCTTTTTTTTTTTTTTTTAACCTAATAATGTTTTAGTGAATGTTTTCCCCACCTGCTGTAGCTGTCTTAAGGGCAGGTAGGCTTGCTATATTCTTGTTATTGTGTGTCATGTTTTGTTTTCTCCTGTCTGCTTTGCCTGGCTCACTGTTGACTTGTTTTTTTAAGGTGGAATCAATATTTCATTTCCGCTATTTGTTTTTCTTGTAAAGTCTTTTGAGATATGTTGGCAATGAGGGCTTTATGAACTTGAACTTGTAGGCTATTCATAGTACCCAGGCATTTGTGAGTACATCTCTCTCTGTTATTTTTTTTTTTACTCTTTTTCATTTTACTCATCCTTCAATAGTACAGTGCTCATTATAAATTATGTAGATACTAATCATTAATATCTGTCATTCAGAGTCTGTTGGTCATTTACAGTGAATATCTTCACTTTTGTCCAGTGTAACTACAGCTCACTGTAATGGATTTCAAGTGATTTTTCCACAAGCTGCAGTATTATTGCAGCAAACTGAGTGGCACTCTACCAGTTTCATGCAACTCAACTGGTCTTCCTCTTTAAGTTTTCTTAGCTTGCTCAGCGCTGTCCGGTCTAGTTGTGATGTTTACATTTAACTCTAAGCTTTAACACATTCTGCTCTACTGTTATTATTGCCACTGTTGGCTTTCGCTCACTGTGGCGGCCCTGACCACTAAACACAACTGACTCATATGTTTTAAGGATTCATGGCCCTTGAAAACCTTGGGAGCCCCTGTTTTAAATGACCAGCGGCACTCCTGTATTGGCTAACAATATCTTTAAATTGTGCAAACCTGAAAAACAGGCCACCTGCCATGTGTGGAATGACGGTGATGTGTTCCCATTGTTCCTGAGATCACATGACCGCAGCGTGTGAGAGAGTGAAGATCTCATCTGACTACTTTGCCTAAACGCTTCCTCTTGTGTTACAACAGGCTTTTGATACACATACATGAGCGCTGTGTAGTCAGTGGCCATGAAACTCTCATGCTTTGTGATTTGTACATTTCAGCTGCTTGCTGCACAACCTCAAGGCGTGGACCGCTGTGAGTAAACAAAGATTACTCATACTCTGACTAGAGTTCATTTGTTTCCTCTTAGTCATGACAGTTTTTGTACTTTTGATCCTGTTGGCTTCGGCTGGTCCGCTCCTTTCACTCTTTTTACATTTTATCTTTTCAACAGACACCTACTGTGAGAGCTGTCTGACAACAGCACGAGGTATGGTGCATAACTTGCTTGCAAATGGAAATGAAGCAATAAATATTAAAATGCTGCATAATGAGTTATCACTTATGACTGTATGAGCCACACAAGTTTACAGCATCTCATCTGAAACCATATTAGCTTCATTCTTTGGCATTTTCTTTATCTGAAGATACAGAGAGCAAATAAAACAATCTTCATGCCTCTTCCCAGAAATTGAGAGAGTGATGAAGGAAGCCCCAGCTGGGAGCAGACAGAGAGTGGTCGAGAGCCTCATCAGCGGGGATGTGTGTGAAAGACTGCTGCACCACAACTATGATGATTCGTCGAAAAACAAAATGACATCCTCCTGCCAACACCTGATAGGTAACAGGGTCGAGGAATAATCAAAGCTGTTTTACACTATCTTTTTTTTAACGATGACTGACTCTTGCTGCCTGAATCCTCGTACAGATGAGCATTACAACCAGCTTCATGCAGCTTTGCTGAATGAGGAGCCAGAGCATCTGGATGTTGTCTTGTGTTATGAGCAGTCCACAGCATGTGTAGGTGTGAAACGCCACTCTTTTGAGGTAGGCAACGTTAGTGCTATTTAAAACCTAAACCTGCAGAAATATTTATATTTATCACTAAACACATAACCTCCTCCATTTTTTTGACAAACAGTATCTCACTTTTGTTGCAGAGCTCCAAAACCACCTTTAAGGACAGCGACATTGACACTCTACTCCATAATGAGGAAAATGTGCGCATTGCCCAACCTATACGCACAAGTTCATCTGAGCCCTCAAAAGATGAGCTGTGAAAACGCACGCCATCCCATTGCTCAGGACTGAATTCATGCTAACTTTTTGTCTACTAATGTCACATGTCATGATTATCAGCTGAATAAAGACATTGCTGATATCTGGAAACATTTATCTGCTGTTATTTTAGAGACATATAAACATATCACTGTGGTCTTTATTGTATCCATAGAAATCATACAGGATCTCAAAGACATCCATAATTATAAACCGTGGCACAGAAATCATCTAAGTTCTCATGTGATTTCTGTGATTGTATCTGTGGTGGTCATATCAAAAGTACGATCTCTCTGGCAAGGCCGATTGAATGTGAACAGTGAAGCTAAAAGCATGACCTCATTAGCTAATAATTATTTGTAATAGTAACCATGAGGTAATTATTTTTCAGAGGGTTAAAGCCTCCTTTCATTTTTTTCCCCACATGCCTCAGTCAAGCATCTTTAAATCTTTTACAGTTGGTTCAAAATGTAGCTGCCAGACTATGAACCAGCTATTAAACACCATTACACCGTTAAAACCACATTACTCCTGTTCTTGCATCCTCTTATTTGCTTCCCATAAAATACAGAATAAAGTGCACAATCCTGTTGATTTCATATAAGCACTGCATGGCCTTGTCCCCACGTTACATTTCTAATCTTCTTAGTCCCCGTTCCGCTTTTCGACCACTCTGATTCTCAAATCTTGGGCCAAATCTCTCGACTGCAAAAAAAAAAAAAAAAAAAAAAAGAAAAGCTGACCCTGCTTTTGCAGTTTTAGCCCCAAGCCTCTGAAATGATCTTCCCTAATCTGTCAGATTTACTAAATCTTTGGGCTGTTTTAAGCAGCTTCAAAAGTCATATCCTCACTGAGAGTGAGAATGTGATGTCAGGTAACGAAGTCACAAAGCCACCATATTTTGAGGATCTCTCCCACTGACTGTGTATGTTGACAGGCGGATTTGTTTGTTTCTCAATAAATGGCTAGATGTGTGTGAAAAGCTATCACAGAAACTCTAACCTCAATCTGAACTTTAATCCATAAACCATGTTTGCCACCCAAAACATAAAAATGACATCACTGTGGTAGGAAACAAAAGTTTGCTCATGGGAGAAAAATCTCAACCCAGCCTCTAAAGATGGTGACCGAGGTCTGCAGCAACCATCACATCCCTCACACTTGACAGTCTCTGTAAAAACGCCTTTTATAGATCTGTCTTTTGTTTTGGTCTGTTTTTAATCTGGTCTGGTTCTCATTTGTGCCTTGTTTGAGATGGAAATTTATTTTATGTTTGTTTAATTTTTTTTTTCATAAGTGTATGGGTGTGAAGCACTTAGTGTCTTTTAAAAAAGTGCTATCTCTGTATAAATAAAGCTTAACTTACTTACACCTCCATCCAATACCCTAAAGTCTTCTAGGTCCCTTAACTTCCTTGCCACTGTCAGTAAAACAATTTCAAAGCATTCATGGTTATCAAATCAGTACCTAACAATATAATGTTTTTAAATGAAACCCACCACTACTATCGCTGGGGATAGAAAGTGCACTAATGTTTTTTTGTTTGTTTGTTTGTTTTTTTCATTGGAAATCATCTCGTGCATACCATTATTACTGCATGCAAATATAGGTGCATACATTTAAATAGAAAACAAAGGAATACTGTGTTTCTGTCACCACATAAATACAAAATTCAAACTAAAATGAAGGAGTTTCTGTTTAAAATGCACAGTAATTATCCTGTTAAAGATAATATTTGTAAATTTTTCCTAACTATAAACAAGAGATGCACTTTTTGTGACTGTGAGCGGGAAACTATTGAACATGTCTTTGTAGATTGTTTTCATAGTGCTTCTTTTTGGTTTTCTAAAAAAATTCTCAAAAGATTTCATGCTACCAAAGACTGATATATCACTCATGTTTAACAATCCCAAGTTTTCAGCAGATGAAACTCATATAAGTAACTTGATTATTATTTTGGCCAAAAATTATATCCCTAAAATTATTTGGCTTAAAAAAAAGTCCTTTTATATTTTTAAAGATTACGATTTTACAACATATTTGACTACTACTGAAAATTTCCAAACACGGATTAGCAGCCCAGAGGGTTTTTATTTTGTCTCTATGTTTCGCTCCTTTCCCTACTTTTTGTTATTTGTTGTTCCTTTTAATTTATTATTGCAATTTATTATTTTTACACTGAAGTATAATTTAAGCCCATTGTCTAATGAGAAAAATATAACATTTAATGTTACATTTATGCTTCATGGACTTTAATTTACTCAATTTGAAGCATTCCATAATAATTTCATTCCCTCTACTTAAATGAAATCAATAAGGATGGAGGAGAGGAAGCGCGCACTATGTTGGAACGAAGCCCAGGCGCTCGTTGCTAGGAGGCGCTGTTGCTAGGAGGCGCTGTTGCGGCCCGGAAGAGTGGACGGTGATGGGCAACCTGAGATTGAAAGGCGAGTGAGAGGAGGAATTACTCGATTCACATCCGAGCAACCACCCTGCACATATTTCCCCGTGTCTCAAGAAACTCGCGATCGAGAGAAAAGAGGAGGAATATCACATTTTTCTCTCCGTCGTGAATGTCAAGTTGAACCCGAGGTAAGAAAACGGCGCTGAGCTGCGGCTAGTAGGAGGAGGTTAGTATCAGCTGTCAACTCCGCCAGGGCACAGCTGGACGAGGGAAGCATGGCGCTTCTCGGGCTGCAAGAGATGCTGCAGAAACCTATCAGAGCGTGTGTCAGATCCACGGCACATCGAAAACTGCCGCCGTGAAGCTTGTTCTTTATGTTACCGTGTGCCATGTTACCTGGACACGACAGAGGCAAAACACTCCCAGCTGCACTGTACCTCACTGTACTGTCATGTACAGACTGCCAATGCATTCACTGTGTGTGTTCACAAGGATACTGATACCTCTAGCTATGCAAATGAATAGGATCTTAAACACATTAGGTGTTTTCAAATCTATAACCTAATAGAAATTATTAGGATTAGTAATGAAATCAGTGGAGCAAAGGGCAATGACACTAATCTGTAGCAGCTCACAGTTCTTGTTCTTGTTCTTATTTTTAATTGTATGTCAGTATGCAGTGGGCATAAGATGTGTTGAGGCATCGTTTGATCCGTTGAGATGAATTATGTTGTGATTTTGTGTATATCAACAGCGTTATTACAGCTTTCTGACACCCTACATTGCAAGGCTCTTATCTCCTCTTTGTCAGCAGCTCTTATCCAGCTGCTGAAAGACATTTGAGAAATACTCATTGATTAGATACATGATTCCCAAACCATTTCGATCTGACCAGGAAATGGCAGTCTGTCGACAACACCCCGGCCACACTCAGCAGAGCAGAATGGCTGGAATGTGATGAGTGTGATACAGTTGCTAAGCGCAGACAGACCCTCTTTTGTTGTATTTGTCCTGCTCTTCCAGTTACTCATAGTTTTAAATTCACAGATACTGTAGGTAGGATAGGTCAACACAACCTCATGGCATCGCTGGCTTCCCACTCTGGTCTGCAGTCCAAGAGTGTTGGCATTGCAGTCCAAGCGTACACATACGGTGACTATAGTGAATGTCCATATAATTCTGCACTCTGCATTTAACTCAACAGCTGGGTGACAAGGCTACATGGTGTGTGTTTCCTAATCAGAGTGCGGAGGCGTGGGTGTCCGAAGATGGAAAGCTATGAGGAGTTTTGTCTGCAAAGTCTGGCGACACTGCAGGAGGAGGAGAAATTCAAGAAGATGGCATGTGAGCCACACTGTCCCCTGAAAGCTCTCTCTATTATCCGCTTCCATGGAAGGGCTGTGCTTTCACCACTGGTAAGGAAGAAATGAAGAGACCTGAGACACTAGATATGTGTGAGTGTCTTTGCACAGAAAGAGGATATGCTGAACAGAAAAAATAAAGTTTAACAGTACTGCTTAATGACCAAAATCTGCCATTCATGTAGCTTATTAGTTTCTCCTGAGGAAACTCATAGGAACCATAAACTTGATTTTTACGCCAATCTTATGAATTTGTGTAGGATAGATTGTGATATCTTGACCAGATCTATCTCTAACTACACCATCTCACACCGATTTAGAGGAACAAGGTAAAAATAGTGCATTGAGGTCCGTCTAAGCTTCTCTTTCTGGTATCCAGATTGTGAAAAGCTGTCTTGGGCTGCAACTTGTACACTTTTACTTAAAGATGTATGTCATTCCAGCCCAGGAAGGCAGAATGCAAAGCTTATGGATGACTTGCTTGGTTTTTCAAGGGTATCAATTTGTTATCCAGAACAATGACAGTTTGTGTCTATGAAGGTTATTCTGCTTTTTAATGACAATGTGTTTGGTAGATTTCCCTGGAGAGGCTGTGTACTTGTGAGTACTCTCCTGTGGCTGTGTTTTTGTAGCTCCATGCCGCATAGGAACACAAAAAACATTGCTTACTCGTTACTATTTGCTACAAGGTAGCGAGTACAGCAGCAGTGAGAAAAAATTAATGATACATATGCAAGCATACAACAAACACAGCACACACAATTTCAATTTGGCTCATTCGAAAAACAACCATTTCTTTGAGAGACTTAACATATCAGAGGCATGAAGGCTCAGAGGTCAAAATTAGATCAGCAGTTGGCAGAAGAAAGAGGGAGGAGATACAGTGACTGAAGAGGAGGAACAAAAAAGCTATTTCATGGGAGTTAGGAGAACCCATCTGCTGCTGTCTGCTGACCAAAGGAGTTTACAGGGATGGTCATATGAAGGAGGAGACCCAGAGAGGCCAGTGTGAGGCTGAGAGGTGTGTGTCTGTGACAGGAGACAAGATTTCTCTACATCAGAGATTAAGCAGAGAGAATCCCGATCGTCTTATCACTAATAAGTGAAAATTTATTCCAAACAGAAAAATAAACTTGTTTTGGGTATGAAAACATGAACACAGTGAGAACTTCACCGATGCTTTTCTCATGCCATGTTTTAACTTGATGTTGCTCATGTGACAAGTTACATCAAGAGTGCCTCACGAGGTTTGAGAATTCTATCTTTTTTTTTTTAAGTGTTCCATGTTTTTATGCATGTTTGTTGTATTTTCAGTTGAGTGTGAAGCAGCGCAGTGAGATGTGCGACTACAGACAGAAGGCGATCCAGCTGGAGGTGGACAGGCAGAGCAAGCAGAGGAACATTCTGTTGGCTCGGGTTCAGGACATCCTGGACCAAGCTCAGGTCAGCAGCGCTGTCTGGCCCCGGTCACAAGCCTGGGTGTGGTCCAATGGGGGATTTATAGACATAGGGGATCCCGATCCAAGCAGCCAACAATAAATAAACACAGGATGATCTGTAAAATTAGGGTGATATTTTGTATTCCTGTAGTGGATGAAATATTAGGATCACAGTCACAGGTCTGACAAGGTGAAAGCTATGATCCATATTTGATTTCATTTTTTAAACCTACCGAGGTGAAATCCAGTAGGGTTGGCTTCATAGAAAGAGCAGGTGGTCCTTGAATTTGGTGTACTCAATGCATACATATAGTACATCCATAGCCTTATAGAATTAAGATTTTACTACACTGTATGCACCATGGTTAACATTGTGCTACCTTATTTATACCTTTCAGTAAACATGCTACGTCCAAAATTCTCAATTATACCCATTAAATAGGTCTGTGTGTTATTCCCACGGTGTAGACCAGAAACTGAATTACAGTCTGACCCAGAATCTCTAGTGACATTTGCAGTTTTGAATACAGGTTGACTGACTCAACACTTTCTCCAGCAGGCTGTTGCTATTTTTACCTGATAATGGCCCTGCCTTGCCAACTCAACATCCACTGCTAATTTTGTCAACATGCAAATCTGCTGTAGTCTTGGAATTTCTGGTCTTTGCGCCACAGCCAAAACACATGAAATGTCTTTACTGCAGAAAGCCAACTCAGAGTACAGGCCAAGGAAATTTTCAAAAGAATAAAGATAAAAATAATTGAAGCATTTGTTCACATTTTATTTATATAGTCATATGCTGATACCCAGTGTACTATTAAGTGAGTATAACGTGTCTAAAAAGTCCTCAGAGGTTTAGGTAATACAGTTGTGTGAGAACTAGTCTGCTGACATTCGTTAGGGTTAGGCCTGGGAACAGGGTCAGTGTAGGCTTTGTGTTAGGCCAAGTATACATGTACAATAAAAACATGATCACACAAAGCAAACAAATCTTTACCCAGATGCAGATGATAGCACATAAAAGTATTATTTAAAATACTTATTCCAATGTGAACCTCATAAAAAAATAACATCATAATATGATTATGGATAAATATGATTGGGCAATATGGCCCAAATCAAATATCACAATATCTTTGACTGAATACCTTGATATTGTGATGATATTGTAGGGATGACTATTGGTGCTTTCTTAAGATATTTTCACAGAAGCAGTTTTAAGTAATGTGGATATGATGACCAACAAGGTAATTGATTTCCCAAGAAGGAAATAACAGAACTATTATAGCAATCTATTAAGTTCAGAAAAGTATAAAGCTTTACTGTAATGCAACCTCTAAAAGCAAGAAAAGACAATACTTATGTTAATGCCAGTGTCAATATCACAATAGCCAAAATCACAGATGATATCTCGTCTCATATCACGATATTGATATAATATAGATATATATATTACTCAGGCCTTAGATAAATAAATCCTTGAAAACATAGTATGTAGAAATGCAACAAATGATTAAGTTACACCTTGGTTACCTTCTACTTATGACACCTGATAGCTGAGTATTAGCACTTGACTGTTTGATGATTTTGCACAGATTAGGCCATTAACTAGTCAGCCTTTAATGTCATTATAGATGTTTATTTAAGTATGATTGGTGATTGATATAATAACAACTGTTTGATAAATTGTAGCTCATTATCTCTTAACAGGTACATAGAGTACCAAGCGAAAAGGCTGACAAACAGCCCACTCCTCCATACTGTCCTTCCCCTAAACCTGAGATGGTCAATGGGTACACTCTGGTCACTGACTCACCCGGGCTGCCCAGAGACTCTGGATCTGGGCTTCAAACAAATGATCGTCCCACTACTCCATGCACTGAACCCCCCTCTGTCATCAACGGCTACAGAGGAGAGGATGAAGTGAAGGAGGAGAGGGAAGAGAAGAGTGAGGGGGAGGAGGAGGAGGAGGAAGACATTAGTCTGGATAGTCTTCTGAAGAGATCAAGGGAGTATGTGAAGAGAGAGCAGAATCAGCAAGTGTCAAAAGTTGTCAACAGGGTCACTCGGACTCCCCCACCTGAGACCCTCTCTGGGAAGGGCAATGAGAGTCGTAGTCCCCTGGGAGACACTGGTGTTGAGTTTGGATTCAGTCTGCACCACAGCCCTGTAGGCCCACCACAGACTCAGA
The DNA here is from genome assembly GCA_900302555.1 of Myripristis jacobus. Lineage (NCBI taxonomy): Eukaryota > Metazoa > Chordata > Actinopteri > Holocentriformes > Holocentridae > Myripristis > Myripristis jacobus. The sequence goes on along the minus strand of OMLB01026637.1, from coordinate 3,229 downwards.
CCCAGCATCAAGCTCTGTATGACCCTCATACTCACCAGTCTGGCAGCCTCTCACCTAGTCTACCTGACCCGTACACCCGCCTCCCCAGTCCAGAGCCGAGCATCAGTCCTCGTGTGCAGAGACGCAGACCACGGCCTGTTTCTGCTGGTAACATCCATATCTCGTTCCCCATTGCTCCAGCAGACCTGATCCCCAGGAGTCCAGGAAGGTCAGAGGAGGGTGCTGGTGCACCAGCCTGGGGAGAGGCTCTATCAGGGGGCATGAGGTCATCTGATCACTGGGGCTTGGTGGCTAGTGGAGGTGGTAGTGGGAGCAGCAGTCGTCGATCTAGCCACTGTGGTACCAGTCCAGTGCTGGAGATCTGCAGCCCTGTCAGTACCTCAGGACCCAGCCCGATGGGACACCATGACCATCTGGCCTCAGGGTTTCGCCGGCGCTGTCACACCCTTGACAGCCAACTGCATCCCTCTCAGTCTCACTCTGGAGTTGAGCACATAGACCGCAGCCAGGAGAGGGTTCCTCGCTTCATGGCAGGAGTTACTCGCTTGCCCCCTAGTCGACGGACCTCTGCAGCCCCCTTGAACCAGTCATATGATGTAGAGAATCCCTCACCATCTCTGCTTAGACCCCATGTGACCCCTGACTTGTCTCAGGTCAAAATGAGGATGGAGCCTGATGGCTCCATGACTGTCCTCAGAAATCCAGCTGAGCAGCAGGACTGCAAGACGGGTGAGTCTGCAACAGTGTGAACTTGAAATTGAAGCTCCTTATTGGAGACTCAATTCCTTGTTCAAGTTCAAGTTCAAGACCTTAATTTGTCCCCGAGGGGCAAATGATTCTGCTGCAGTAGCAGTAAATAAAAATAAAAATAAAAATAAAAAAAAACAGTACAACAACAACCACAATGACAACAACAGAGTGAACCACACAGCACAACAACAACCACAAAGAAACACACAAGGCAGACAGTCACATAAAATCAGTAATAAATAAGTAAATAAATTAAAAAAGTGCATACTTGAACAAAATGGGAACTAAAGATGATGCTACCTGTACTGTACAGAGTTGAGCAGTGAGATGGCGGATGGTATGAAGGAGTATTTGTATCTGTTAGTTTTGGCTAATGGCTGTCTGAGGCAGGAAGAGTTACTAAAAACTTAAGTTAAATTACATAATTTCTGTTTTGAGATTGCAGTTTTTTCTAAGTGCAGCCTTTACCACCTAACCCTGCCCTTTACAGAAAGGATGAATATTATATGACAAAAGAACAGGAAAAAAGAAAGAAAAGCATGAAAAGCTTTAGGTAAAGGAGGGACTTGTGGGCTCATGTGTTAATGTGTGTGTGGGGTTTACCAGAAGAGACCCAGCGGCGAATGCAGGCTCTGGAGGACATGCAGAGGCGTCTGGAGGAGGAGCATGCTCTGCAGATGTCTCTGCTTCTAGCTGAGCAGGAGAAAGAACAACAGCGCCTCCGTCAGGTCAGCATATGGAATTACAAAATATCTCCTCTAAATGGAATGCAGGTCAAGGAACACTGAAAACATTATTTCACTGTTGTAATTGTGGTGGTGGTGGTGTCTGTGTGTGTGTTTGTGTTTGTGTTTGTGTTTGTGTTTGTTAAGGAGCTGGAGGATAAAGATAGAAGGTTGAGGGAGCAGGGGTGTGACCGACCTCTTAGTGGGAACGCTGGTGGGCGGGATCGAAGGTCTGTTGGTGACAGCTTTCCTGTTCTGAGCCCCTCCTGCCCTGGACTGAGCCCCGTCCACACACCATCTGAGCGATCACCTGGACAGACTCTAGGTATTATTTCATTGTGGTGACTTATGTGGCTACTTTTGTGTTCAGAGGTAGTTGAGTGGACAAATCCACCACCACTGGACCGTGTGCCCCAACTGGCCCAATACTGAATCCTGCCTGAGGTTTTTTCTCCCATCACTCTACCACTGTCTCTCTCTACTTTCCCATTCCCACCTTAAAAAATACTGAAAGGTGAGTCTACTTTAGATTACGCTGAGATTGGACCATGTAAAGAAAATAGAGCCACCGGTACATCCAAGAAAAAGTAAATATTTTATTTGGATACCTAACGAAGTTGATGTCCCAAATACACAAAATTAGACTCAAAATGCATCATGTTGTCTAGATCCTAGAAAGTGAAACAACACTAATGGCATATAGTATATGTAGTAGGATACTTTAAGAGATTGTGTGTTTAAGCTGTCTCTTGTCTTGTCATTACTCTCTCCAGGTTTTGCCTCCCCTCTCATTTCCAGCGTTTCCTCTACCTCTGTCCAGCCTCCTGTCTATCTGTGGGGGCCTGCCTGGGGGGCTAACAGGTCCCGAGCAAGGCTCAGTCTGGTGAGTATACTCAAGGTGTTGTGTGTGTTTGAGTTTTACACACCTGTCTGTATTTCTTCAACAGTGGTGTTCCCTATGTTTTCCCACATTCATACACTATATTGCCAAAAGCAATTGCTCATTTGCCTTCACACGCATATGAACATGAGTGACATCCCATTCTTAAACCATAGGATTTAATATGATGTCGGCCCACCCTTTGCAGCTATAACAGCTTCAACTCTTCTAGGAAGGCTTTCCACAAGGCTTAGGAGTGTGTTTATGGGAATTTTTGACCATTCTTCCAGAAGTGCATTTGTGAAGTCAGACTGATGTTGGACGAGAAGGCCTGGCCCGCAGTCTCCACTCTAATTCATCCCGAAGGTGTTCTATCGGGTTGAGGTCAGGACTCTGTGCCCGCCAGTCAAGTTCTTCCACACCAAACTCGCTCATCCATGTCTTTATGGACCTTGCTTTGTGCACTGGTGCACAGTCATGTTGGAACAGGAAGGGGCCATCTCCAAACTGTTCCCACAAAGTTGGGAGCATGAAATTGTCCAAAATGTCTTGGTAAGCTTAAGCATTAAGAGTTCCTTTCACTGGAACTAAGGGGCCGAGCCCAACTCCCGAAAAACAACCCCACACCATAATTCCCCCTCCACCAAACTTTACACTTGGCACAATGCAGTCAGACAAGTACCGTTCTCCTGGTAACCGCCAAACCCAGACTCGTCCATCAGATTGCCAGACAGAGAAGCATGATTGGTTACTGCAGAGAACACGTCTCCACTGCTCTAGAGTCCAGTGGCGGCGTGCTTTACGCCATTGCATCTGACGCTTTGCATTGCGCTTGGTGATGTATGGCTTGGATGCAGCTGCTTGGCCATGGAAA
>OMLB01026636.1:15385-45576 GCA_900302555.1 Myripristis jacobus | reverse complement strand
GATTCACATACACACGAAAACAAAACAATCATACAGTATATTATATTAGGTGTTTACATATATTAAGATTACTGGAATGAAAAAAACAAAACAAAACAATATACTGGTCAGGCAGTAATGCCAATATTTGCAGTAATCCTATGCAAATATTGGCGTTTTCCAGTATTTGCAGAGGATTACAGGATGCAGTAAAGGTAGATCAAATGACCACATTAACTGCACATGAACAGGAGGATCAGCACATTGTAGACAGCAACAGCCTGGCGTCACTAATGAGAGTGGCTCGGCACAGCCACTCCGTAAATTAAACCCTTTTTACATTACAGTGCCACAGCACAGCCATGCTGCTCTTCTTTGATCATCATACTGACTCATGAGAGTGACTCTGCACTTCCAGGAGCCAAAGAGATGTGAGCGTGTGGATAATCTACACTAACTCGCTCACTCTAGTAACCTGACAGCAGGGTGACAAAATCAGCTGTAATCCAGGGTGTGACTTTGCTCTCTGGGTTGAGATACAGCAGCGGCATAGCCTCTGTTGTGAAGAGGATATGTGCCAATGGTTTCATGAACGTAACTGGCAGGAAGGCTGCCTAAAGGCCACTGACGCAAATATAATCTAATCCAGATTATACCCCAGCTCTAATCCTTTAAACATGATCTCAAGAAAAATATACCATGGAGATGGCACACCCCTGACACAGTTTGCATTTGAATACAGTCAACAGTAATGATGGTGGCATTACTGATGAACAAAAACACATTATGATTTTACTAGGAGTTTTGAGTCTTTTCTTTGAGTATCTCACGTTAAACCTGTCTCCTTCCACCTATCAGCTGCTTTTGCCTGTGAACGGTAATGTGTAATGTGTAAAGTAGGATTAACTCTGACCTTTATTCTTTTCTGATAAGTATCTTGCACCTTTGGCCTGGGTGCTCTTTAACATAAACAAGTTGACTAGACATGTATATAATTGTGGTCAAAGAAATATCAGCGAAAAAAACATCCAACATTGTACTTATTAGGGCAATCCAAGGTCAATCATTAACTGAAGATCACCAAGTGCAACCTACGAATCAAATATTTTTGGTTGCACTGAGGAAAATTCACACCGCCAGGGATTTTCACACTGCACTTTAAAAAGGACTTTGCTCATTATTCATGTCACTATGATCTGTTATGCACTGTTTTTCTTGCAATTCTTGCTGTAACTCGACAACTGATCACATGCACTTAAACAGATCATCCATGGGCTTAAGATAACGCACTCTTCAATCGTAATCCTCTTTTTAGAGGTCCACATGAATTTTATATTTGTGTAGAAATCTAATCCAGGTGCAGATAATAGGATTTAAACACTGCAATACATGACGCACAGGCTAAGAGTTGCAGTATGATGAGGCTGTAATGACTTGAAGTATGTAGGAAGAAGCTCTTTGAAAACAAAGGCTGCTGACTTTCAGGCTTTTTGTCATTGTCAAGGTGACGGTGTATTATTCCAGAAATCCAAATCATAATGTGTTTGTAATATCAGAATCTGACAGAATCTGATTAAATAAATCCTGGTGGGTCTGAACATGCCACATGTGCGTATCCATGTGTCGTGGGACTGCTGCATGTGCCTTTGCTGCTGCACTGCATGAGATTGTTAGCCTATAGAGATGACAGATGTCTTTTGCAACATCTGTTTGTGACTAGCAGTGGCAGATTGGCACATGTATCATTACTGCACATGCACAGGCAGAGCCATTTTCACCTCACCTTGTGGGTGGCAATCTAAATCCTTTTGGCAATCTAAATCTAAACCTACTCTATAAATGAAAAGGCTTGGACTCAGATAGATTTAGTCGCCTTTGTAATGTGGGGGAAGGAAGCTGAATACTGGGCTATATATGTCTCTGTAAAGCAGTTCCTCTTTCTTCTTTTGTTGATGGTTCTATGAACAGCTCTTGTAATTGAATTAGATCACTAGTTCACACACACACAGAGGCTTGTGATGCTTGTATTCACAGTACAGCACCCCTTGTCCCAGCCAACAGGACGGCCCTTTTCTAAGAAGTCTTTACTAATCCGTTGGATTTCACTCCTCAGCCTGTCCTGAAAACCAGCAGAATATCAGTCCAGGTGGATAAAGTACAACAGAATGTAGAGGAAGCTACATCATTACAGCTAATTTGTAATATCTGCAGATGGAGATGCAGCATTGAGCTGCAAGGACGCAAGTGCTGATAAAATTGGATTTTATTGAAGCTGCAGTCTGCACTACAATAACCCACTTTTTTCTGCAGAATATGGGCAACGTTTGTGTTGCAAAAGGCAAACACTAATTATTACTGTCACATTAATTTGCACTGAATAAAAAATGTCTGTTTAATGCCTTGTTTTGGCATGTGTCTTAATGAGTAGATAGACACATTGTGTTGCTCAGTAAATAGAAGAGCAAAGGTTCTCTGAGCATTTGGCTTCATAAAAATCTTCAGCGATTAATCAAATCTATTCTGCCTTTATCCTGATTATTGCTAATCTATCTGGAAATCTGTTGTCTTCATGTTACTCTCCCATCAGAATTATTGGCAAAATAAAAACAGACTTGCTTTGTGCTAAACTGACTAAAAATCTAGTCATGTACGGCCTTTCATTGCAGTCCCTACTGTCAGTGATATCAGTAGAGTGAACTGATCATTTTGGGTGACATGGTCATTATAAAGCTGTTATGGTAGCTGGTGCACAATGATGACTTTGCAATTCAAGCCTTAAATACTATATCGCTCCATGCTAATTATAGGGAACAGGGCTATTTCAGGAGTCTTACTGCGTAAATGCAGCCCAGAGCGTGCTGCCTTCAACTCCTTCCTCATCAACACAGTCTGCTATTGACAGTTAAAGGATTTCACCTGCTCACCGCTCCCTGGCACGACAGTCTGCCAGATAGTTGCCACTGAGGTTACTGTGACCAAGACTTGGAGCAGTGTCTCTCTGTGGCTTGTTTCAGGAGCCCAGGTGTGTCACATATTTGGAAATATGTAAATCTAGACCAGAGATGTTGCTAATACAGCACAAGAGTGAAAAATGTAATGCTTTTGTACGTTTCTGGATTTAGGTTTCTTGAACTGCCCTATCTACATACACATTTCCCCACCTTTCCAACATGTTTCTGTATTTATATAATCAGCTACCATCTGGAAGCATAATTAAGTCTGTTTTGCTTCAGGTGAGTCAGAGCAGAAGCTTGTTGACTGCGGCTTGCATAATACAGTCTTAACACACTGAATGCATCCTTCCTATAGATAGAGGTTACATCACCTCCAACTCTGTCCAGCATAGGCAATTAATCTGCTTAGTAAATGCCTCAGACAAGCATGCATGGCTGGATGGATGTTCACGTCAGCTGTAGAAACTAGACTGCTTGCTTTTAGCAGCGAAACGGTTTCTCAAGGAGCAGAGCACTTTTAAATAATCAGGGCAAGTCAAAGACTGGCAACCCAGTATATTTATTGGAAGTGGTTAAACACAGGCAGAGAAACAGTGAAGGTTAGAGACACATTGAAATAGAAAGCATGCAAGAATTGGTCTTACGTGGCATTTCACAGACTCGTCCTGTAACAATGCATCATAATGTATCATACCTGCAACACACACTGTGTATCCAGAGGCAGCCTGCTCTGGTGACTCCAAACTTGGTTAGGAATTGTCCTGAGTTTCATTTATTGACTTAATGTTATGAAAATAAGGCATTTGTACAGTCTCTAGTAATAAGCTAATGGACTGATTCTAAATGGCAGAGTGACACTGACTTCACAGCATTCGTACCAAAAGTATTCTTCCAATGTGGAACCTATCGTGAGAGTGCATGGTGAATTTAGGTTTTGGCCAGAACGCAGTAGGAGTTTCCTTTTATTTGGACTTCTTAAGAACTGGATCGACAATCTTTTGTCCAGTGAGGAAATGCCACACCCCGCCCCGGTAGAACTCATTTCCAAAGGAGTAGAGGATGGCGTTGAAAATGGGGTTTGTCTTTGCGAGAACTGGAAGCACCTGTGGGCACAAACAAGTTGTCTGTATTTATTACTTGATTTAACTAAGATGACTGATATTAGTTTTCAGCACAGTATCTCCACGTTGACGGTTATACTGAATCAAATGAAATGAGCTCTCACCATTCTCAGCTTTGGGGATATGATTTTCACATTCTCAAAGCAGGCGTAAATGCACATGAGGACGTAGGGGCCCCAGCACATCAGCATTACCCTCAAAGGCAAACTTGTGTTAAACTGGAACAAAGTTAATTATGTAAGTGTTACTGCAGATATTACATATGCTGCATAATGCACTTAAATAGACTTTGTACAGCTTGAGTTTGAGTGACCTGAAAACAAGAAAAAAGAACATTTCAGCTCTGTCCTTCACAGCTTAAATGACTTTGACTTTGTTAAGTTATACTATAAATTTAAATAAAAAATATATTCCTACAGAAATTCCTACATTAAGCCTAATTTTGTCTCTTAGAGAGTGTGTATAGGGTAATGACATGTGATCAGAAGTGAACAAATGTCTGCCTTCAGCCTGCAGATATTTATATCACCTGTGCTGCATTTCTGTCATCCAATTTTATTTATCTATTTATTTTACTTTTTTAAATATTTAAATATCTGAAAACATGTATTCTGCATACATTGACATGGAATGCCGAATGAGCCAGGAATGTATCCATTGCACAGGGTGTGGAAAACATGGTTTATAATTTCTCCTGACCCACTACAGCACTATTTATCTTTGGAAAATGATAATAATAATAATAATAATAATCATAATAATAATAAACTTGTCAAAATTAAAGCCCAGCCACCAGCTACACAGGTTTCAAAGGGTTAACTTTCAATTCCTCCAAAAACAGTAGACATCTAGTACTGATTCAGGGAGTAACAACTTCTATAAAGTCCCATTTTGCCCACAAAGAACTTTGAACAGCCATATTTTCCTGTGATTATAAGACCACCAAGGTCTCCTTTGTTTGCAGATTAGCTTACTCATATTACAGGTTTACAACTCCTAGTTTATGCAATACTTTATGCAACTTAAAGGGGATTTGAAAGCGGCCGTGGCTATTTGTTAAACCCTATCAAGCACATTTAAGCCAATATGGATAAGAATGCTGACTTTAGTGTCAAAATAGAGAAGTGCATTTACCCTGTAGTGATGGATCTTCTTGAAGTGTTTGTTGATGGCATCATAGGATGACATCATGGTCATGGCAGGGAACAGCAGGTAGAGCAGCACCAGAGTTAGCATGTAGGTCATGTAGTCCCTGTTGAATAGAGGTAAAGATGCTGAGGCTAGTTTTACTGCCTTATTTTCAGCTAGTGTGAGTACTGAGCTATCAACATGCCGCCAAGTAGGGCTTCAGCATACTGACAAAAATATAACAACTACACTAGGTACTGGATAACAGTAATAAGTCTCTTGTCGGTGTAAAAATCAATACTTTGGATTAACTCATAGCAGCATTATGTCATAGCAAAATATCATCTTACCATACCTGTCTCCTTTGGTGTAGTCCAGCGTGCAGCAAGTCCTCATCGGCTCAAAGTCATAGACTCCCCACCCATAGAGAGGAACGGCAGCCCAGAAGATGGACAGACCCCAGATAATGGTGGTCATGGTCACAGTTGTACTCCAGAAGAGCTTTTGTCCTACACAATATCAACATGCAATATTTGAGGGGAAAAGTAAGTTTGCCTGTCTTTAAAGTGACTTCAAAGAGAAAAAGACTGCTATTTACCAGAAACGAAAGCAGGTATGTCCACCATGTATCCGATCTCTAATTCATTCATTCATTCATTTTCACATATGAAGTCAATGCATTGTTAAAGTGCCAAGTGTAAGTGTAAATAAATGAGACAGGGTTTATTTAGTCCAAGAGTTTTCAATTCTCACTTTTTCAAAAAATGCATGGTTTTTTTTTATCTTGGAAATTAAAAATGAATATATTAAGTAAGGGCATTACGACCATTACCACTTTGTCAATTTATTTTACAAAATGTTGCGGTAGGTTGTGCTTCACTGTACTCACTGGTGCAGTACTGGTGGTATCTGTCCCAGGCGATGGCAGCCATGAAACTGATGGAAGCCAGGACTGATATCATTCCCTGGAAACCATGAAAGGCACAGCCATCTTGACCGAATGGCCAATGTCTAGAAAGGATAAAGAAAACATACAGTGTATGTCATGTTCCAGTGGCCAATACACTGACATGTCCAACAATACCCAATATTGATATGATAATATGATGTGATTTATATTATCAACTAAAAGGAATATTTTACCCATAAATAGATATCTGGTCATCTCCCTCATGTCATTTGAAACACAGGTGCAGTTTATGTATCAACTAACACTGCTGCTGTTCATCAGCCTTCTGCAGAAAACTTAAAATAACAAGAAACTGGTCCTTTTTTGACCAGAAAAATAACCATAATATGCCTCTAGGCAGCATGTGGAAGTGTTTTGAAGCCAACTGCTTGCATTGTGGGTCCATATCCAATATTTACCTCATCATTTTCTAGATTTTTAAACAGCTGTTCTGCACTGTCCAGCCATCACAGCTGTGCAAAGCAGATGCTGCCTTCAGATACTGCCAGAGATATTATAACTGCCAGAGGGACACAACTGCAGGAACCAATAAAGTGGTAAATACAAGATTTTGGTTACTCATTTTTGGTTATGTCACATTTTACATGATATCACATTTCCACTCTTTAACTTTTAGGTGTCACACATATACAACAGCTTTTAGCCACTGAATTAAACAGGCTTAACAATTACAAACTAATGTGAATATTTTCCTCCTCATTCTGCCATTGTAGTACAAAGTATTTTATTTTATTATTTACGTGAGCTGACAAAAGCTTAGTATTGTAAGAAGGATAGGCAAAATAAGCTAAGGCTTCAGCCTATACCTTTTTGGTCAGTGTTTATTTGTATATATCAAATATTTGTTTTGGTTTTCCAGTACTGAAAGGAAATGAAATATAATTATTTATTGTTTAAAAATATGTGTATAAGATATAGTCTATTTATATGTGTATTTGATTTCTGCAACTTGAAAATGACCAAAATAAAACATTCACTAAAGTACCACTTCTGAAATAGTTACCAGATGACAGTTTGTCAGTTTTGACATGTCAGTTTTCTTTCAGGGTTTATTTTCTTATGACTAAAAAGTACTTGAATATACGAGTTGTGCTTTGACAAATTGTTTGGCTTCAGAAAACTTGGATCATGTTGTTTTCACGTTTTTGGGCCATAGCTCCAGCCACTTCAGTGCTTGTGAAGGAGGTGCATGCCAGCTTGCCTCATTTTATGTGAACATACAACCTTCACTGGTGTTTCCACTGAGCTGAGAGTCAGTGTATGGCACCAGCTTTTCATTTGTGCCACTATTCTTCATTTCACTTCACAAATCAATAGTGTGAGATGACAGATAATGTCACCTGCCTGCGTTACTCAGATTGACTTAGCCCACTTAAATGACTCAGTAAAGAGTAAATGATTTTATTCTGTCTTTTTTTGTCACTTTTTTCACACATATTGACTTAGACAATTAGCTTAAGTTTCAGTATATCTAATGTAAGGACACACCAAAGTATCCTTCATTTTTAACATTATGTTTTCTTTAGTTTCCACAAAGTTTAAAATGTCAATTTTAACTTTTGGTACCTGAGATAGCTGGCATACGCAGCTGTTAGTCCGTTGATGTTGAGGCTGATGTCAGCCAGGGCGAGGTTGAACACAAAGAAGTTACTGGGGTTTCGCAGCTCCTTCACTCTGAGGAAGGCCAGGATAGTGATGGTGTTGAGCAAGAATCCAACCATCCCTGAAAAAAACAGCCCACAGTTACAAACAAAGCGAGAAATTTAAACACATTCTGCACATATATCCATTTGAATCACTTCTTCAGTCACCCTTATTCACAATAAAGTCATTCTTAACAATGAAAGCTCACATCATTTTATTCAATATATAACAATTGAGCATACATGAAAAACCTAATGGACTTAGTTGCCTTATATGTCCAAATTAAGAAATTATTCAACATGATTTATACTGGTTGATGGAAAAGGCACCGTATAAAAAAGTTGCCTAACTATCCAGGACATTAATTGCCTCTGACTCTAACATTATAATATTAATCTTCAATGTTTGTACAGAAAATATACGCAGAGATCTTCAGTGCATTTAAAATCAGAATCACTGCCCTCAGTCTACTGGCATTAGGCTGTGGATATGAGTAAGAAAATAAACACTCCTGATGCCTGGGCCTCTATAAGGTCGTCGGCAAGACACTAAACCCCTGAATGTAAACTTTATAGAAGTTTTTATATCTTTAGTTGCCTTTAGAGTGAACTGTTTCTTTAATGGCTGCAGTCCATCCCGGGGCCCCAGCTCCAGCATGTCTCACATACTGAATAGAAACCAGTGGCTGCATGCAGGCTCACTTACCCCCAAACAGAAGTGCTGACCCGAATGTAAACATATCAAAATCAGTGAATCCCTCCGGTAATGTGTAGGCTGCCATGTTGAAATGTTAAAATGTACAAATTAAAGTGTGCACAAAAAGAGTAGTTCCTTATGCAGTTCTGTGGAGTACCATAGATTTCAACTATTGGCCCCTTATAAAGGCTCTTTCACGTGAAAAAGCACAAAGAGGCTAATCTTACTAAATTCTTTTGCAATCCCCTCAGGAATGTCCTAACAAGCAGAGCAGGCGCTACTCTCACTCACTCACCAAGAGCCTGCTGACACTTTGCACTGCTCTAAAGTTTGCACCAGTGCTGCGCAGGCCTTGGATCTCCCCGAGCAGGAAGACATTGATTTGTATGTGGAGCGGCGAGCCGTGCGGTTTGTAGATCAGCAAAAAGAGCTGCTCTGGAGGAACGACCTTTCCCCAGCAGTTCAGCTGACCGTGATGTAATTGAGCATGATCTAACAACAAAGCAGGAAACTGAAAACTTGGAAAAGGCTGTCATGGTGTGTAATTTAATTGTTTTCATAGTAGCTGGAATTAACCAAATGGGTTTTTTTTATCAGTCATTCATACAGACTGCTGACAGCCATTTCAACAGGTGGCTGTATAAGCCAAAGTCAATCACATGTCTTAAATGGAGAAAATGCCACAAACAAACAAACAAATATCTCTCATTTCAATAACACAATAAGTAAGTGGGGGTTTTTTTGTTTGTTTGTTTGTTTGTTTGTTTGTTTTTATAAAATAAGACCTCAGTACCTCAGTAGCTGGGCCTGTTCAGTAAAAAATTGGTCATTAATGCCAAGTGTGTCAACATATCAAGACCTCGTTTAGGCTGTGCACTTGGTTTTCAAATGTTGACCAAAATAACACACACCCCTAAAAAAAACAGGACAGCAGATAAGTGACCTTTGGCACTGACTTGGCCTGAACCTTTTAAAATGTAACATTTGGGCCGACTCTGATTGCACCACTAATCTGTGCACAGATTACCACAAACTCATTAACTATGAAGTAATGATGTGTCCCAATGGACTTATAATACCCTTTCTCAGACTGCCCATATTGTCCTGGCCCAGATAGCTCTGAGCACAAGGTCCTATCCAGTCCCAGGCCTCCTCTCACTCAGCGAGACCCTCCATGGAGAAGACTGAGCACACACTTGAATTGAAAAGAGGAGAAAAATCAGCTGTTTTAAATAAGTGTTTACTGGTGTGCAAACGTTTCGATAAACCAATCTGTTAATCTACCGTAGCTAAGCATGTTGAAATATGATTGGGTGTGAATCAACGCTTTAAAGAATTGTACATTGTGGATTGCCCCAGCTGGTGCATACTCTAATTCTCAATAACACACTGAGGGACTTGTTTATGAATCTGTGAACTGTACACCACCGAGTTCACCAGCATGCAAAAATTGCAATCCCTGATCAGAATATAATCAGCTCCATCACAGGACATAAAACATGGGATGGATGTCACTTTCTTCATTCTCAGACTGCCTGAAAGAATTTGTAGCCCTGCACCATTTGGCAGTTGAAAAATACTGAAGTCTCTAATTTGTTTGCAAATATTGGATTATAGTGGTTAGTTTTGAATTATACCGCAGTCTAAAAGCTGCATGACGTTGATCCTTTGCAAAAATTAGTGCAGTTAGTTTCATAAATACATCACTGATGTGTCTAATCAAGGATGTGGCTTGTTTTTCTCCTTGTATTGTGTTATTTAATTTGTTCAGCACTTGCTTTATTTCATTTGATGTCTGGATGCATGGGGAGTCCTTAATCAATAGATCCTGTCAATAAAAGAGTCCAGGCCAAGTTGCTGGTGAATTACAAAAGAAAATGTGGGGACGTACCCTCGTTTTATACAGTCTGTGGACGTACCATGGCTCTCATTGACCTAAAAACCCTGTGTAGTATGAAATACACCCTCCAACGTGTAAATGCTTCTACCACTGTAGTGGCTACACTTAGCATGTTGGCAAATAGTTAATTCCACAATCTAATAATCTGCTGGTTTTGCAATGAAACAAAGGCTGCACTGTGGAAATTGCATTTGTACCCACAGCCTCTGAGGAACAGGAGCAAGACTGGCACTGGAAACAAACGTTTTTGTTCATCCTCGTGCAAGAATTAGCCGCACAGCAGCACCTGGCAGGGTGTTTTTCCCTGTGGGATGAATGTATGTTCCATTCTCAGAGGTCAGACAGCTTTCCCCAGGTGCTGGGACAACTATCCTGAAAGAAATAGAACAAAGATGTATTAATAAGAGATATAGAGATGACTGGATTAAAGGATTTCAAATCCCTCCGTACAGCCACGTCCTTAAACCACTGCACCTGAGAATAACCCCGAGACTGTGACAATTTAATCATCCGCATGCACAAAGTGTGTCACTCTTTCTGTCTGTCTCTCCCTGTCTCTCTCTCTCTCTCTCTCTCTCTCTCTCTCTCTCTCACTCACTCAAACACACACACACAAGGACACACAATATGGATGTGCTCTGCAGGAAACTAGATTAAAACTAGATCATATCTATTTACTCATCCATGCTTTAATGATGGCAAATGCTCTCACTCTATTGTTTACAGGTCTGCATACAAATCAATGCAGTGGCCTTTTGTGAAGATAAAAACAACAAACAAGTGTTTATGTCATACATTTGCAAAAGAGAAAGCTGGGTTTATTTTAGGGTCATGTGGAAAAAATGAGCTTACAAGCTTTTGTCCTTTTTGCAAATGATTCTGAATCTGGTATTTTAAAATAATGGGTGGCTAAATAGGGAAATATACTCAGTGGTTATTTTTCTGCACTAAGAAGACAAGATTATTCATATTAAGGTGAGATCACTGATCTATAATGTACTTTTTAAAAATTATATATCAGTTGGTTGATGTATTTCAGATGTCTTTCAGCTTTGGCTACTCTCCGCTGCCATCTAGTGGCCAATTGTGTGTTTACAAACAAGCCTCTGCGGTGCGCTCATTTTGGGAAAGCCAAATTTTACTAGTTCATAAAAATAAAATTGTTTCAGAAAGGATAGTCAGTGACATTTTCATAAGAAACACCGACGCGGTGACAAGAAAAGGCTGTCTTATGAAATCAACTGAAACAATAAAAATATGAGGTAGGCCAGTTTGCGTTTGCAATGACTCCAAAGTTTGGCAGAATTCAAAATGTCCTGGAAAAAGTCTTGATAATGAAACACTTAACAAAACCTATTAATTACAAAATGATATGAGTTTAAGTCTGTTAAAATAGTGAAAGTGAAGTTCCGCCAGCTCATTATCATAAACTATATTCTGTCAGATCCTGTGGGTGCGTACGGTTGTATTTAAAGGGTGCGGTATTTTTTTGCCCATTATTAACCATCCAATCAACTATGCAAATTTGTTTCCTTACAATGAAAGTAAAACTATGCAGCCTATCAGCTTCCAGGAAGCAATAATCGTGTGAATGAAAATAACCCAAGCCCCTGCACTAATCCCTGCCTATCCTTTTTATCTCAGCATTCAGACCAGTGGGAGCAGTATGGAGCGGTGAGCCTGCGGGACACGACGATGCATCCGAGGTCCGGTTAAAGCAAGCAGCACCGTCTACTTTTTCATCGTAGTTTAGTTTGATAGCATACAGTAGCATGCAGGGGAAGATGCTTCGATATTTTGCTGTGGGTTTTTGTGTGGCATTAGTTTGCCTGCCGCTGCTGAGCACCTCATGTCCGGCCCAGTGTAGTTGTTATTATCACAAATTAAGCGACGGATCTAAAGCAAGGTAAGAAACTAAGCATTCACATTATTGTCATGCATTTCATTGTTAGGACGTCTATTTTATTTCTTGTGGAATACTGCATTTATTTTAACTGCAGCTTTCTTCAGTCACTCTTTATATAGTAAAGGATTAACTGAGAGTTGCTCTTTAATCTTCTTTGCTTATTAGTGTACTATGCCGTGTTTTCACCAAACGTTAACAATAGAAGAATAATTAACAGAGTAGCCTGAAATTTTTTTTGTTTCATTATCAAATCCACTCCTACATGAACCCTACATGTATCATCTTAATGCAAACTGGATTGCAGCCAGAGATTATTGTTTCCCATTATAAATATTCTTCATCTCTCCCGTAGGAGTGTGCTTTGCAATGATCCAGATATCACTGTGGTCCCTCCAAATTTTCCCACTGACACGTCAAAACTGCGCATTGAGAAGACAGCAATCACAAGGATCTCAAGCGAGAACTTCCACTACCTCAACAGCCTGGAGTTTTTGTGGATGTCTTTCAATTCATTGAATTCGCTGAATGTGGATAGTTTCCGGGGTCTGTACAATCTGAACGAGCTGAGGCTGGATGGCAACTCTCTTACCTCTTTTCCCTGGGAGTCTCTGTCTGATATGCCTAATCTGAGGCTCCTCGATTTACACAACAATAAGATCTCAGCTATCCCTGTTGAAGCAACCATGTACATAAAGAATATAACCTATCTGGACTTATCCAGCAATAGCCTGGCAACTATTCCTGCTGAGGTCCTCACTATGTGGCTGAGTGTGAAGCCATCCCAGGACATCGATTCCTCCAAACTAATTCTTGGTAAGGATCAGGTTTCAGTGTACAAGGATACTGGAAAGTGTTTTTTTAAGCTGCCTTGCATGACCAGTAGTGTTGTTATGTAATGTACAGTGTCTTGACACTGTCAGCATATAGAACGGGGTTAGAGATTAGTCTAATTATAGTTATGTCCAGTGTGTCAAGTTGTCACACTAGTTCTGTTAATTATAACCTACAACCATAAGGCCTCGCTCTTTAGAATACTTGCTGCTAGTGGTTTTCCCTGTGGAGAGTGTGTGATGATCAGATAAATAATGGTGTCCTTTTCATTTATTGCGTGAATATGTATGACATTTATCACATTTTTTTTCTGCAGGTCTCCATGACAACCCGTGGATGTGTGACTGCCGATTATATGATCTGGTTCAGTTTCAGAAGTCCCCATCATCCTCTGTAGCTCTCATCGACACCAGGTTGCGGTGCGCTGATCCAGAGAGCTTGTCGGGGGTACTGTTCACCGAGGCGGAGCTGCAAAGGTGCCAGGGGCCTCGGGTCCACACTGCTGTCGCTCGTGTCCGGAGCTCCTTGGGCAACAATGTCCTGCTGCGCTGTGGGACGGTTGGAGTTCCCATTCCTGAGCTGTCTTGGACCCGTGCTGATGGCAAGAAAATGAATGGCACCGGTGAGTTCCACTACACTAATTCCAGATGTCCAGATCCTGTTTACCTAAGATTAGAGCAATAGATCTATTTTTGCCATCATGCAAGATAAAGTGACAGTGAGATTTAAATCACACTGGTCTCTCTTTTTTACAGTTCAGGAAGAGATCTCAAAGGAGGGAATCATCTGGTCGATCCTCAGTGTGCCTGCTGTCTCCTACCGTGATTCTGGGAAATATGTTTGTAAAGCAACCAACTTTGTGGGAACTTCAGACGCCATCATCTCCTTGGTCATCACAGATTCCTTTCGGTCAGAGGAAACAGGGACTTCCAAGAGAACCAGAGGGAAGAAAACTGGTGGCATTGGAAAGGCAGCGTACCAGGAGAAACTTATTGCCAGATACGTACCTCCACCAACCACCACGGCAGCTCAACCTATCATTGAACCCCTCAATGGCAAGGGTGTCACTGGAAAGTATGAGATTGAAAGCTACAGCATTTCTGACAGTGCTGCAGAGGGACAAGCCAGTGCACCTAATGCAGCTGGCTCAGTGGAGGTGGAGAAGGATGTTCTGAGTAATTTAGCAGCCAATGCCTCCTCCTTACAGCAGGCTCCAGAGAAAAGGATAGTGCGTTCTGTTAAGGTGATTGGTGACACCGACCACACTGTCTCGCTGAACTGGCGCGCACCTACAGCCAGCAACACCACAGAGTTCAGTGTCCTATATGCTATATTTGGCGAGAGAGACATGCGTCGGATCAATGTAGGTGCTGGCAAGAACCGCATCACCATCGATGGCCTGGTGCCAAAGACAAAGTATATTGCCTGTGTTTGCGTCAAAGGTCTAATTCCGAAAAAGGAACAGTGTGTTATCTTCTCAACAGATGAGGCGGCCAGTGCCAGTGGCACGCAGAAGCTCATTAATGTAGTGGTTATAACTGTGGCATGCGTGATTGCTGTGCCCCTCACACTGATTGTTTGCTGCGGGGCCCTAAAGAAGCGCTGCCAAAAGCTGCTGGGGAGACAAACCAAAGAAATGCAAGACTCCTATGTCACCTTTGAGACCCTTTCACCAGGGGCCAAAACTAAAGGAATGGAGGGGGAATATCTGACTAGGCTAAATCCTGACGAATCTAACAGGCTCCTCTCTGCAAGGTCCAGTGTGGACTCAGAGGCCACGGCCAGGACTGAAGGACCACCAAACGAATACTTCTGCTGATACCAAACATATGCCTCAACATTTAGTGGATGCACTTTTCTTTGCAAGGGCCTGTGATGTAAATACTTACACCACTGTGCTCAGGGACTGGAATAGTGAAAAAAAAAGGAGATAGAAAAATCTAATTACCTCTTTTAGGGGTCTTCGAAGGACATTGACAGCTCTGTCAGTACTGGATGTATGAAATTGCATATTATTTTACAGCCTTGTGGGAATACAGGCCACCATTAATGCGGTGAACTGCAAAAAGGGAAATTTACACTGTAATGATTTCACTATTTAAATGCAGTGTTTTTAATGTGTAAAAATGTCTTTTGTATTTATCATGCACTTTCAAAGGGGACATTATGGAGAAGTGTATTCGTGAAATGTTACCCAACACTGTCTGAAACCCATTTTAGACACAGGAGGACCTCTTCTGAGACGTAACCTCAGCATAAATCTTTATTTAATAAAATGGTGTGTTTGTAGAAATGATGAACCAGCAATTGCTAGCTTATTTTATATATCAGTCTATCTATTATATATGTTAATGTGCCAGGTTCAAATCCTAAAAGTACAGTATATTTTATAATGTACATATTTATGACCTGAGATATGTTTGTGTGTGAATGTCTGAAAAATAAATCATTTTTATATCAATACATGTTTATAAGATTTTTTAAACATTTCTCCAAACATTGTTATTTAAATGTATTAATGTTTGCTTAGAACATTAGCAGAGATTCTATTTGAAATGTGCATTAGGAACTAGCATCCTATTGAATATTAATAGGTATAATGCAGAATATTCACTCACAAAACAATGAAAACATTTTGGTGAAACATGCATCTGAACTGAATCTGGTCAGAAAGAATTTATAACTAGTTATTTCCAATTGTTTGAACCTGGTGTGTGTATACCTAATGCATGTGTGGGTGGGATCGGCACAGTTACCATAATGTTGGGTTGTCTTTTTTTTTTTTCAATAAAGTCTACCAAATCTACTTCCAAGTATTTATATCAACTTAATTGCACTGATTGTTTTGTCCTGTATGGCAAAACTCACCTGTTTGGTGTTTATCAAAACACAGCATGTTAAACCACATTCAAACCAACCATAAAAAGTATTTATGAGCACTGTTTGGCAAATGCCTTAATTTTATATGCAGCATAGTGCAAGCAAGCCACTAACAATGACTTAACTTTGAAACTACATCACAATATTATTGTGATATAAGCCAGGGCTATTGTTTAGATCTTTTCAACTGCACTCATGTTACCTACATTATGTTTTTCTACCAATACAAAGAATCCGGTCGTTGATAATATGTTTTCCTGTTGGGTGAGAGCCTGCATACAGCTTGGACATCTGAGCAAAATGGATTTCAAGGTTACAAACTACTCAGCACTATTGATGGTGTCTGTATTCATGCATGGTTTGTATGGGATTCTGCCTTTTCAAACTGAGAGATAACCAACGTTCAGATTATTGAGGTCAGATTACAGTAGTTTCCAGACATCTGTCTCTCTCTCCAGCCCTCCCTCTCTGTTATAGCTAAGCCTGATGGGCTCCATGTCCAACCCTCTTAATACAGACAAGCCCCTGTCATGTCAGTGGTAGTGCTTTGGAAGAGCACAAATAAATTAAATTAGACTGAGCCAAAGCATGTTGGGCTATATGTGAGGATAATACTGGAATAATAACACTAATTCTGTATTTAATGCTAGTGTAACTGATTGAATCTTAATTGATCAGCTTAGGCAATGAATATTTGCATTATCTGAGGAGATCCTACAATAGTTACAAGTTACAAAGTGGTTCATAGCTAAAAATATGCATTTCCTGTGTCTCATATGTCATTTGGTGTCTTAAGCATTGCGTCAAGGAAGATTAAGGTAATAGGCTTTCTTCTACCCAGCCATGGGCTTGTCCTGCTCGAACAGGCCTATTTCACATGCATCTCTAGGAATATGGACACCTTTTATGTTGCATTTTGTACTGCTTTGTTATTTTATTTCATCTCTCCTGGATCATCAACTTGTCTGACTGGCTGCTCCTGCACAAATGACTCCTTGGGAAGGTAAGGGATACTGAACCTGTACTGTTTTTACATTGTGGGACACTTGGATGTAGGTTACAGGATAACCGTGGCTCCGTGTGTTGTCGTAAACCTAACCTACTGCACTACAACCTACAAACTACCTATAAAGTTTTGTGTAGACAACTGGACTAGTGTTCAGTAACTTTAAAGATAAAACATACTGTTAATCCTCATCTTATGAATTGTTTCTTTATGCTATCTAGGTCCTTGCTTTGTATGGAAACCTCCATGGGACACATCCCAGAGGATATCCCAGATGATTTTACTAAAATTCGTATTGAAAACTCCCACCTAACTGAGTTACCCCGTGGATCTTTCTCTAAGTTGAGTGCTTTGGAGTTTCTGTGGCTCAATTTCAACGACATCACCCTGATGAACATCAAAAGCCTGGAGGGGCTGGGGAACCTGACTGAGCTTAGGTTACAAGGGAACAAACTGAGTTCAGTACCATGGACAGCGTTTCAAGACACACCAAAACTGAAGATTTTAGACCTAAAGCACAATCGGCTGGATGTGCTGCCAGAACATGCTCTGCGACACTTACCAGGTCTGACCTACTTAGATTTATCCTTCAATCAGCTTAGCGTCATATCAAAAGATGTCTTTATTAACTGGCCCCTTTACCAAACAGCAGAGAAAGCATGGGGGAAAGAAGGGTTGGTCTCCAATGTGGTTTTGGCACTTCACGACAATCCCTGGCTGTGTGACTGCCGCCTAAAAGGCTTCGTTGAATTCATCAGGGCAGTCAGTCCTCCTATCATTCTGATGAACTCGTATTTGATGTGCTCGGGCCCTACCTCCAAAGCTGGGAAGTTCTTCCACGAAATCCAATTAAAAACTTGCATGAGACCTGTGGCCTCTGCCCCAGACACGAACGTCACTTTGCCACTGGGAGCAAACGCAACACTCACATGCTTAGTCAAGGCCAGGCCAGCTCCAACCATTCAATGGATGTACAGTCTGAAGATTATAAGAGGATTTACTGGTAAGAATTTTTTTTTCCCCCCAACTTCCATCATCCATTATACTGCTGCCAACCTGTAGTGACAGCACTTACCATGATATCATGCATACAGCTTGTAGGCTGCATCTGCTATATGAAGAGATTTCAGAACAATCAACTCCATATAAGGCCAGTATACCCTATGGCCCACTTGCCTTTCACATGTATGTATTGCTGGCCTAGATTTCTGTGCTAAATGTGAGTAAATCATGTGGCACGTGGCTCTGATCTGTACATAAACACAGGACATTAACACTCTGACCTTGGTTTGCTGCTCCTGATGTGACATTATTTTTTTCCCCTGCCTGTTTACTCTGCAGCTACTGAGACAAATGTGGATGAGGAGACCGTCGAGTCCCAGCTGGTGATCCCCTCTCTTCATCTGGCAGACAGAGGGCACTACACCTGCACGGCCAACAACTTCATCGGGAATTCCTCCGTTGCCATCTTGGTCAACATCAAGTCCCTCAATTCCTCCGCTCCTGTTCCCCCACCAGTCCCCATGTTGTCATCTGATGAGAATGTTTACATTGACATACGCATTGCCAAGCAAACAGTTTACGGCATCACCTTGGAGTGGTACGCAGCAACGGCCAATCCTGCAGAAACCTGGTTCACCATACACTTTGGCAAATACGATTCGCCCAAAAAGGAAATGATTTACATCGGCCCGGGCATCAACAGCTACTCAGTCAGTGACTTGCTGCCTGTCACCAAGTACGAGGTGTGTGTGACTCTGAAAAACCACCCGCCCCGAGAAGGCCAGTGCATTGTGTTTGTGACAGGAAGTGACATCAGCGAGCTGGAGCAGAGAGAGAGGCTCATCCACATCATAGTCATTGTGTGCGCCATGGTGCTGGCGGTGCCGGCCGGCATGTATGCCTGCACCACAGAGGCCAGGTTCAGCTGCATTGAGCGCTGCACAGATCTGTGGAAGAAGAGGAGGTGGCATGAGGAGAACCTGCCGGAAATGGAGAGGCAGGGCACTTTTGACAGCCTGCAGGCGGCCAGTGATGAAGGCCTGTGCAGGGACTCAGGAGAGGAGCGGATAAAGAGGCGGAGGTCTGAGGATAAATGCAAAGGAGGCAATGCAGCTCAACTATATTAGCATAAATGTAAAAAATATACCTGTATCTGTAAATAATGCCAGTTTTCTGTCAGCAATATGTGGTAGGATGTGTATATAAATCATACAGGACCATACCAGTGATTTTACATTTTTAGCATAATATCTACAAAATGTATATACTTCATGTTTCTGCTAATATTTTCCAAAAGCAAGCAGTATTTTATTTCCCTCCCTTTTATCCAGCCACTGGTTCATTTCACCACGATTCCATAACCATGATAAAGTCCTGCGCATTAGTTTTCCTAAAAGCGGCAGCACTGTTGTCTTTTGATGACTTGACACTGGGCCGAGTGAAACCGTCCCTCATCTGTCGGAAAATAGTCCCCGAGGAAACATTTGCTTTCCACAGCCAATTATCAGTTCTGTGGTTTATGAATGGAGACGACTTTGTTAGCCTCAGAGGCAAAACACTCTAAGATGGCTGTTTCAATCAAAAATTCAAATCTGAAAAAGGGGATTTTGATTATATGTTGTGAAATCTTTTGTACCTCCGCATGATTTGCAAAATGTTTTGTTGCAATGTAAAATGTGGGTCAACTGTAGTAAATGGGCCAAACATTCAAAATCACCGGTATGGTCCTTTAAGCTTTCAGCTGAAGATGAAATGCCTTACTCCCTTATTGTCAGGGAGACTTTGTTATTTATCTATATCAATATACAATAAGAAGTCAAATGTTTGTTCTAAAATGTATTTGATACTTCTTTGGGTCACTTTTTTTCTTAATCTTTTGATACTGAGTGTAAAGTCATGCACTCCTAAATTAGTATCATATGAGCTTTTACCTGCTGTCTGCTATTTCTATATTGTATGTTATTTCTTTGCTATTGTTAAGTTCGCTGTGCTGTAAAATGTGGGCTTGGTTGGCTGTTGCTTCCGTTAAGGAAATATAAGAGCTAAAGAAGATAGTAACCATGCTCATGATTCATTATTGTGACAATACCACAATTGTGATGTTGTTTCCACATTCCAGCTTCGCTCTCGTGTAATGGCATTGAATGATGTACGATGTGGATTAAAGGGGAGTTAAACTCGAATGCTGAGACATATTCTGATTTTTAGCACAATCGCTCAGAGGATTTATTACATAAGCAGTGTTTTCCTGTGCGTTTATACATACACTGCTAAGGAGATTAGCGCGCTTTTCTATCTGAACCCTGTCAATCCAGCATCTTAACTCAAGAGTACGGCATGATATTTCCATTTAATGACAGGTCCCGGCACATCGTGTCATCCAGGCAGATAGATTGTGCATCAAAAAGCCGATTGTTTTTTTCAGCATGGTTGATTGACAGGTTGTTTTGCTCCTGATGGTGGCACTTTAACAGATAGAATATGATCAAAAGTTGTTTTGTTTTGATGCTATGAAAATAATGATCATAATTATATTGCTATTGCTCATTGTGGAACCGCTGCATCATATATCAGAGTTTGTACTGCTGATTTCATTTTTTAACAAATAAAGAATAAATTATGTTTTGATGGTTCTTGACCACTTTCTCAGTTACACAGTCAGGCTGGGTCTGGAGCAGGAAGGAAAAGACCTCCTGAATTAAATTTGCCATTTGAAAACAGAGTAAGCCAACTTCGTTCTGTACAATGAATAAAATTGTTAATAACAGGGTTCCCCAATATTTTTACACAAACATGTGACCAGAGCTCTTAATTGTAATCACATTAAAAGTGACATTTAATTAACAAATTATTTTAAATTGTGCAGGCTACTGACGTTAACCTGTGCTGCCACCAGATTACCACGTTTGATATAAGTTATTTATTTCTAAGTTACTTATAGGTGTTTCCACTGACATTGTTTGTGGTACATTGTTTTTTTCAATAATTGATTTTTTTTTTTCATTTGCTGAGCTGAACTAACTTCTGAAGAAAACTGCAGAAAACTGAGAACAGTTCGTGATTATTTTCAAATATTTATTCAAAATCAAGACAGTACAAAGACAATACAAAGATGTCACTCAAAAGGGACAGGCAAGTGTAATATATAGTTGATTAAGATATGGACAAGTAAGAGATATTCATTATAGCAATGAAATGACTGTAAATTGATTTGCCTACATTTGAAGGCATTGAACAATAAAAGACTGCAGTCGACAAGCAGTTTTATACATTTAGCCTTAATTACACAGAATAGACACTATCTATATCTATATTTTTACAGGAAACATCCAAGTTTGAATACATAGCACTCTAAACCTGAAGATTTCAAGCTCTGAGAAGCTATGACTAATTGCATTATTTACTTTGGAAAGATACATTCATGTGGAGGGCATGTCATGTCCATGTCATTTCATATAGCTTTGCCCAAAATAATGAAAACAATACAATGCTGTACATTCAAAATAGACTCATGTCATAGAAAATCATCAATCTAGGATAACACTCGTGTAAATAAAAGCAACTTGGTCAGCTTATTTCGTCTTGAAAGCCTACAGTGGCACATCATAATTGTACAAAAAAGCAACTTATCAGCGCTCGAGCGGCTGATATAACACAGAAAAAAACGATTACAACACAGATCCTTCAGCACTTCGTATTAAGCAGTGGTGGTTGTCATGTCTGTGTTATTCAGCTGCGAGCTCCAGTGAGCAAGCAAAACTGGATTCATTTTTAGGATATATGGTGCAATCCTACAATTACAGCATCTTCAGCATGATACTTTCCAGGAAATAATGAGAACATATGTATACACAGTAAATCGTAGTAATCCTCTCTTCAGGCAATTTACAGTGGAGGTTCTTACTGTTGTTAACATGATGTAATCCTCCTCAAGATGGCAGTGTGTGAATTATCTAGGAGGATACTACACACAGACTCATGTTCTTCCCTCTGACTGGCTTGGCCAGGTCAATAAAGGTTGCAGTGCAGTTCACCTGTTCAATATCCCGTATTGAAACATGATTGACTGTATCACCTTTCTGTTTCATGAATACTTAAAAGGTAGGCCAACCCCGGCAAATCATCACGTCAGGTTCAGGCGAGGCCTCTCAGACAGCTGATGATGTAGGAGCAGTAGAACTGCCACGGGGTGATCCAGGTGTCCACCAGTCCTCAAGAACAAAAAGGTTTGTTTGACAGAGTTAGCAATAACCTTGGTTGCTCTCGATGATTTTCTGCTCCAGCTTCATTTTAAGCTCTGAGACTAAGGCGGAGCTGATGTTCCCCTCTTTGCGGCGATTGGCTTTTGCTTTCTTGGAGCCCTTTGATGCCAGTGCACCAGAGATTGTGGGCACTGCCCGGGGCCACTCGGTGGGCCGTGTGCTGCAGGGGGGTGGAGGGGGCAAGCTGGGGGCACTGGGAGGTGGCGGCTTCGGTCGGCTGCTGCGGCTGGTCTGCCGCATGGGGTTGCTCTCTGGATCGCCAATGACGAACTTGTCTGCCGGGTTATTCAGTTTCAAGAGGGGCAAGTTCCAGGGCTCTTGGTCCCTGGGTCGCCTCTTGATGATGCGACGCGCTGGCATGATCCTGTTTGACTTTGTGTTGCGCATGTACATAGCCGCAGAGACCAAGACAGTCACTCCTACCAATAAGCTAATGATAAAAGTGACCACACCTACAGCTCTCAATGGATTATCCCTACTTTTCATTAAAAAGACCCCCATAGGCCCCTTGAGGGTAGCCTGTAAAAGAGCACAAATACAATAGTTTTAATCAAGTCCAAGGGACTGAATTCAAGCGTTAAGTCACCATTTGTCCGAAGCATGCAAGCATGAGAGATGGATGAGCAAAGCACTGACAGAGGAGGCCCAGACAACATGTCTGCTAACAACATGATGCTCCCACACTCACACTCAATCATCCATTTGCCTCTGTCCTATGGGACTGCTGATGCAATGCTAAATCTACACACACCACTAGTTGTTGGGAATGCGTCTGGCAGTGCGGTGCATTAGGATTTCTCTTGGCATGTGCTTGATGAGAGCTGTACAAAGATTAACTTGATAGTAGTGCTGTGCTGCAATAGTTACTGAGGCCAAAACAGAGCATGACACACATTTGTGTGAAAAATGGAGATTAGTTGGGCAAATGTGAGTTTAAATGTCAAATAGAAGGCTCTACCTTAGTTGCTTATACTATTTAAACAACCACATGGAAACACTGAGTCATGCTTTGATGTAGAAAAAAATATATATTTCAAATGAGCAATGATGGTATTGAGGTGGTCTAGAATACTGAGAATATGATTGTTGGAGTATTAGAAAACTGTAATTATTAGAATAACTTCCAATCAAAAAGATTAAATTGTTTAGTTCTTGGCATGGCAAATAAAAAAATATAGACCTTTTTTATTTTAATATAACTGCTAATAATGTGCTCCAGTACTCTTTTACAGATGATAGATGAGTAAAAAAATAAATTCTCTTTGCAAAGTTTGTGAATATATTTTGAAGTAAAGATATAAAATATGTGTCACTTGACCCTGCGTATAACTTTAATGTAATTTCGCTCAGGGTTGATTCGGGACTTTTTCACTGCACTGCAGTAAAGGACTGTAGATATACAGACGGTTAATAAAAGGAGGGAAGTGACAATGCTGAAACAAATTCCAAAAACAGTCAGGGGACGCTTGCTGAGGCCCATGAAGTACGCAATAATTCGCGCTTTGATCTGAAAGCACAATACACAACACAGAAAGAACACCAACAAAAAACACCAAGAGTCATCTCATCAAGTAAGGTTAAGAAACTAAAAATGTATGGTGCATACATATTTAACAATGAATATGGAGTAATGCAAATGATTGAAAGTCTTACAACGAAGATGCGATCAGTGAAAAATGAGTGACTGATTGATTGAATGACACTTATTGGTTAGCAGGTGCAAAGCATAAGAAGAATGCAAAAGATCATCTAGAGCCCATGCTGCGATAAAAGCAATAAAGGCTTGGCATCGATAGCGCTGTAAGCATGCTGAGATAGCTCATCGCAGGTAGTGGGGTCTTACCGCCTCAGTGATATCGATATTGACCACGGCTGTCGTGCTGAAGGACGGATAGCCCCTGTCCCTGGCCTGGACCACCAGAGACCACTTGCAGTCCTTCTGCTTGGTGATGTTCTGAACAATGGCCATGGTCTTGATATAAGGCTTCAGCTTGATCTCCCCCGTCTCAGCATCGATATCAAACGCGTTGTCGGGGTCAGCTTTCATGATGGAGTACTCAATGACGTTGTTAGGAGACTCTGCGTCTTCATCCACTGCCTGCACAAAGAAAAACAGGTCTGAGTATGATGCATAATTGCCAACAATTTTAGTGTATTTTCTCTACTGTGTTTCCATGTCCTGATTTAGAATCGGATCTTGAGACACCACATAACATACCTCTACTTTGACAGGTGCACCAATAATCATGGTCCTTTCCATGAGTTTGTGATCAAACTCTGGCGAGTGGTCATTCATGTCAAGGACAGTGACAAAGACTTCAGCCAAGCTGTACTTTCCCTCTGAATCCTCAGCCTTGACATAAAAGTTGTACTTGGACCTGACCTCTGCATCCAGCGTGGCCCATGGCTGGGTGTAGATGATGCCTGTTGACGGCTGGATAGCAAATCTGCAGTCAAGAATGGACACTGTGTTAGTAACAACAACAGTTTCTCATTCTGGATAAACTATTTTTTGCTCCATGTTTGCAATAAGTACTCATCTAATTTAACAGCACAAGAGATTGCATTATATCCTGTGTATTTCTAAATGCCTCTTAGGCGGTCACTTCTGTATGTAAAGCAGTTTTCAAAGACTACACTTGTAAAAAGATAATGATTATTCATAAGCATGTCTTTCTTTAAAATCTTGGTTGGAATACCATAATTAGGAAGAAATGACTTAAATCAAGTTAATGGATATCAAAAGTTGAGTACATTTTTCAGAAACCACAATTGGTTAGAAAAGTAAATCTTGTTTTTTCTTAGAGACTGTGACGACAGCTCCTATTCAGCCATTTTCCAGAACCCTTTTCTACTTTTTCACTGTGAAAATTAACAAGTTGCTTTGAAACTGATAAATTTCACACAATTAACTCAACTCCCTGCCTGGAGACAAGCATAAATTTGCACTTTCCATTTACTGCTTGCTGCCTTGCTTTTCAAAGCAGCCATCTCCATGGCTCCAGCTGTCACATTGCATGTTAATTGGCTCTCCTTATGTGAGACAGGCCATGCTGTCTATTTTTTACCCTCCAATCCAATTAGGAGATTAGCCAGCATCTTGCTGCCATCTTAGAGTAAGCTGTTTGTGCAGCAGAGAGGCACAGGCTGGGCCAATTGCACTGTTTCCTGCATACCTCTCCATCGAAGAGACTGGTGTGTTGTTAACTAAGTTTACTCTGGACCCAGACCTGGATCTACTTAGCAGTTTAGTCAAGATCAGTCCCTTTGTTTGGAATCATAGCCACTAAAAAGTAGCTATTTAGTCCATGAAATACATTTAGATTAAGCAGCTGATCTGATTCAATCCACACTGGCATGAGACTACTTACAAATCTGATCCTGATCCATAAATTGTGTATTTGACTTCGCCCCAAGGCCCCGAATCTGGATCATTTGCCTGGGGAAAAAAAGGGACAGAGCTTAAAAGATGAATAGTTAGAGCAAATATTACAAAGTGTGAAAAATGACATACTCCCTGAATGGCATTATCGACCAACTGGGTGTTTTTTTCTTATGTTGTTGTTTTTTTAAATCAGAATTGCAAAGAGCAATAATCATATAATAGTTCAGTCCAGATGAGAAAAAACACAGGTCTTTGAAGGCTGTCCATTTGGATAATTGGAACTGGCTGAGGATAACCCACTAGGGTCTTAAGCTCCTGTATGACCGGAGGGGGATTTTAACCTAGCAGGGTCTACCTACTATAAATGTCTCTCTCAGGGGTCAGCAGAGGAGTAGGGTATGAGGCATTAGCCAACACGGTTGACCTTGGGGGAAATTAATTGTTTTACTCCTCAGCCTGGAAAACAAATAGTCTAGCTGCATGGTACATAAACTGTCAAGTAAGTCAGAAATGTGCTGGTAGTTCCCTAATACTCCTACTTGAGGTATGAGGTAGCTACCACATGACAGTGTCATACAGAAACATGGATTTCATAACTGGCAGCAACAAAAACAAAGCCAGGCATCACCGAGCTTTGTTGTCTGGCAACAACTTGCTTTTATCTAATGAACTGTACCCGGTAATATGCATTTACTGGGGCATTGGTGGATTATATAAAAATATTTGGTGGGTTTAAAGCAGAGTTTAATCTTAACAGACTCACTGTTACAGACACAACGTTAGAGCCTCCAGGGGAGTTCTCCGGGACCCTGGCGATGTAATACTCTGATGTGAATTTGGGGATATTGTCATTTGTGTCCAGGAGGTTAATCACTATGTCAGCTGTCGCACTGAACCTCTCAGGCGTGTCAATCTCCACTGCCAGCAGCTGCAGAGAGACAAATGCAAATTGTGATTAAATCTTCCTTTGTAATATAAATGATGCTGAAAGCGATAGAGGGTAATAATAATTGTTTTGGTTTGTAACTGCAAAGATTACAGGCCCAAAAGGAAAGTCTGACCTTGAATGATATGGTTGGTCCCTTTTCATAGTCAATGCCAGATGTGTCTTCCACAATGATGGTCACCTGTGCTTCATTGAGGACAGTTTGGGGTACCACTCGCAGCACTCGGCTCGGTCCCACTAGTCTCAATTTGAATTTAGCATTTGCTCCCTGTAAAGAAGAATACACATGCACTATGACTGAATTGCCACAAAGTTATAAAGAAAAAAGTGCAGCTGTCAAGAAGCGGCTATGAAAACAAACATTCATCAGATAAAAGATACTGATTTTGGTCAGTGGTTTTCAACCTGGGTGATGGGGAACAACAAGATGATGGGGTTAAAGCGGGTCCCCAGCAAAACGAGGAATAGATTAATTTAACTTTTAGGGCATTTTCTGGAAGTTATAACAAAAAGGAAATGTCTAAAAAGGACACCAACATTTTACAAACCTAACAATAAAAATTTTCTGGGATTCTTTCTGACAAAATCGTCTTAAACATGTCCTTGACATAAAAAGTTTGGGAAATCCTGATTTAAGCCCGGCTTGATTGGCCTTAAAGGGAAGATATGTAGCACATAATGTTACATGAATCATTCAGGCAAAATGGGCTAATGGACATGATGACATAATGAGCAACATTTTATTTTGAGTTCAGGTTATTATTGAGAGCAGTCCTAAATTTGTATTTAGAATGATATTGCGTAACAAGACATAATAATATGAGGAGGCTGTTAAGCAGCAGACATTTATGCAATGTTGTACCCAGAGGCATTAGGAATGCATCTGTCAGCATCTGACAAATGTAAAATTTAAATTCTGGATTATGTAACCATTCAGGTGATTCTCCCATTTGGAGTGTAAGAGCAGCAGCTAGACAGCACCCTGTCATTTTACTGAAAAGCAGTGACATAACGTTTGAAGTCAACATGCCAGACCTGTAATGAAAGGATGTTTTGTGCAGGAAAATAGGAAACTTTAGAAATGAGTGCTATAAGGGTGCTATGAGCGTGATACCTGATCTGAGTCGTTGACAGTGATCTTAAAGCCCCTCAGGATCTCCCCTGCGGGGGGGTGCTCATACATGGTCACCTCAAACGTGCTCTGTGGCCCGTTCTCTCCGTAGAAGGTTGGAGGGTGGTTGTTGAGATCCACCACACGGACTGTTACCATGGTGATATCATAGTCCATCAGCTGGTCATTTGGACCTATCTCCGATGCCTTGGGGTAAAATTGGATTGACAGACACCACTCAATGTCACATCTACCTAAACTATAAGATAATGTTGTAATTCCAAAGAAACAATAGGATAGGCCCAACGAACAACTCTCACCTTGACTTTAATTTCATACAATTCATTTTTCAGCAGGACTGGATAGGTTGCAAGACTGATGCAGCCGCTCGTGCTATTTATGTCAAAGACACCGTCACTACCTGTTAGAGGATAATTGAAGGGTGTTACATGTGCGTGAGGAAATGGTAAGAAATAGTTGAGCTTGAAAAAACACGTCAAGTCCACCTAAAAATGCAGTAGATTACAGTGAATTGTGTTTGATGAAGATGTTCAAATGTATTTCTTATTTTAACACTTTACAATAACAGTACAACAATTAATGTTAGTTAACCTTAGTTAATGCCGTAATGGTTCATTAACTGTTACTTAATGATTATTATGGAACTTACTAATGTTAATAATATCTACAATAACCCTTAAGTAACATAATAAATGTTATGTTAACATAATAAATGAATACCTTAGCATGAACAGCATTAGTAAATGATTCTTAGTTAACGGTTAGTTAACTGTTACTTAATGTTTATTACCTGTCACTTAATGTTTATTACAGCATTAACTAACGTTAATTGTTGTACTGTTATTGTAAAGTGTTACCATTTTAACAATACTGCTTTCCCGTGCTTACCGCCAATAATAGAATAATGTATGGGGTTGGGATTGCCTTGATCTCCATCTTTAGCATACACGGTGAATATTTCAGAACCCTAGGAGTAAAAAAAAAACAAAAACACAATTCTTCTTAAAATATATTCACATATTTTACATGTTTATGTAGACAAAAGGAATCAAATGAAATCATCAGCTGAACTGAAGACAGCATGTTAATACAGAGAGAAAGGAGGCACTTACAGGAACTGAGACCTCGTAGATGTAGCCAAAGTAAGGGGTCCCGACGAAGAAAGGGGGCGTATCTTGGGCATCAATTACATTGATTGTTATGTTGGCGGTGGAGGTCAACATCTGCTGCTTCCCCTTGTACTTCCCTCCTCCATCCTGATGAAAGACACAGTGTGGCAGAGGGGAGAGATACACCAGTCTTAAAACAGTAATGACAATCTTACTGTTGAACTCTCTGGACCTCTAGTTGATGATTACCCAGACCATTGTACAGCGAAAGAGCCAGCAGGAGTTCAGTGACTTGCTCAAGGGCATTCAGAGCAAACACATGGTGGTTCAAAGCTGTGACATTTGACATATATGATTTGACACATGATATCTGATATAGATATTTTTGAAATCACTCAGTAGAATTTCAATTTTAATATAGCTCTAAGCACATTTCACCCCTTCTACATAAATTTGTTATTTTTAAGACTGAGATCCTCCTTCTGACTCAGACTGACCAGCTGTCCAGCTTGAGGTGGTTTGGCACAAGATGGTATTTCAAACTGGTACATCGCCAGATAATATTATGAAAGACTTACAGCTGAAATTATTGTGATGAGGGCAACAAAAAACATGGTTTGAAATCAGTTAATTACATCTGTCTACAGTGAATGATTTAGCATGCTCAGATATAATATTTCATATATAATATTCTGTTGCTAGGATGGAGACTTGACATCTCCATTTAAAATTACGGTCTTAAGATATTGTTATTCACATTTACTAGTAATCTAGCCTGAAAAAAAAATGATTTTGAAAAATTGGCATCTGCACCTTCTGTTAAAAATGATTGCTATCAATGCATGTCAGTCATTCTGACACCTTAAACCACTGCCTGGCTGCATTTATGACAGTGCCAAACTCAATTTCATTGTAGAAATTACAATGACAATAAACCTCCTTATGTCCTTATGTCCCTGTCCTTATGAATATTGTTGACAGTAACATAAGACATTTGATTTTTTAATCATTTACCAAACTGGAGGTTCTTGAGTAGCACTGGGGCCTAAACACTTGTTCTGACCACATGCACTCTCTTACTCACAAAGATATTCTCACCTAATATTAGAGCTATTTCTGCTGAACCCTGTCTGAAAACAACATTTTTATGCACAGGGCAGTTTTGATGGCAGTTTTTGAGGCTACTCCATGTTCCATGAATAGCCAGGTCTCAGCCGGAGAGGAACAAGCCTTCTCCCTCTGCCTCTTTATCATACTATTGCTCATAATGCAACCATGAAAGTATAATATTACAGATATATACAGTGTATATATATATATATATATATATAATATTATGA
>OMLB01026636.1:0-15365 GCA_900302555.1 Myripristis jacobus | reverse complement strand
CAACAGCCGATGAGATCTCTGAGTCCTTGCTGATATGACTTCATGTGTGTAATATTAGTTTCATTTCACAAGGTCAGGGTGGGTGAGAAGTCATCTGGCATACACCCATTAAAAGCTTCCCTGGTCATTTGACATGAAAGACTCTGAAAGCTAAAAACCAGTGCTTGGAGAACTGTAGCATCCATTGTTGGCAATAAATTTACTCTGAAGTAATTTTTTTGCTGTTTATTTTCAGTTAGTGCCAGCTCTGTTAACGCATCAAAGCAATTTCATGCAGTAAGTAAGTGATACATAATTTGCCTGTGTAGTCAGAATAGAGCGACCCATCAGCTACCTCACTGGCAGTGTGTGCGTGCAGATTCAGGATGTCAGGCCTTTATCAGAAAAGGACGACACCACCCTCTCACCTTGGCAACCACCATGACAAAATGCGTGGGTTCGGTCTCGTAGTCCAAAGTCTCACCAGGTTTGATCCTGAGGACCCCGCTGTGCCCGTCAATGATGAACTTGGCAGGTGGCGAGCTCTGATAATGTGAGAAACAACACAGCAAACAGTGATTAGTGTAACAGCAGACACACACGTGTTGATCATGTAATTCATTTTAGCAAACTACCGTTATAAAACCCACTCGCTGTGAAAATGTTTGTATTTTCCAGAGGCTATTTTTCTCTTGACCTGCCTCTCACATCAACCTTGACATTGTCTACACATCTCTGGCCCCGCATCAGGATAGATGTGTCTCACAGTTGACACATGAACAATAACAGCTACTGTGCTGTCAGTTGTTGGCCCAGAGCGACCCTAAGCCCCTGTTAAGCCCTCAATGCCTTGCTCAAATGTAATTGAAATTTAATCCACTAAAGTAACACCATTTCCAGACTGCTCTACAGTATGAGATTAATCTTTCCCTCCACACACTGTTCCATTACTCGAATGCCCCTTTCCTCCCTCCACATGGCAGCAGCGCTCCCATGATGTCAGCGCAACCTGACCTCTGGGCCAGCAGGCGTTATTACTGTGATGGGTAATGATGGGGCTGTAGTATCGGCTGTTGACGGTGCGGTGTTACCAGGAGGAAGTATGAGACGCTGCCTCCAGAGCCCATATCTTTATCCACAGCTTGAACTCTGTAGATGCTGCTCCCTGGATCAGTGTCCTGGAAAAGAGCCAAAACATGGCGATCAGAGAGAGTTTTCAACCGTGAACCCTACATTTTTTCTCCAGAGTCGAGTCTATTAGAAAGGCTTACAAGATGCTGATGGTGAGCTGTAGCAGTGAGCAAATGTGTATAACAACTACATCATCCATAGACTACAATGTAAAAAAATCCTCATTTTGCATACCTCTGGGATATCAACAACATAAGGCAGGTTTTGGAATTCAGGGCGCTCATCATTGGCATCAGTGACAAACACTCTCACGGTCTCGATAACCTGAAAGTGGAAACACACAACAACATCTTAACTATAAGTCAACTCATATGGTGATATTTCCAACAAATATCTGAGTTCATTTCCAAAATGTTAGATCCTTTTTGGAATATAAATCATGGCCTGAGGATTATTATTCATTGTATTTAAGAATAGCAAGTAGTAAGTTTTGTTTTCCTTGTTATCATTCATTGTTTACAGATGGCAGATGCCTCATTTTGATTGGAACTCACTTTGTTGCGGCCGTCCGTAATGCTCACAATCACTGATATTTCATCTTGTTTCTACAAAAAAGAAAAAGGTGTTGTCACTTTGAGCTGCACTCATGTCGTGATGTTGCTCCACAGCATGTCTGTTCAAAACAGAGCCTCTGTCACAAACTCACCTCTCTGTCGAGCTCCTGAACCAGAGTCACGTTTCCTGATTTGGGATCCACTGTAAAATATTCTCTGGAGCCCTTTTCAAAGGTCAGGGCGTATCGCACAGAATCGCCCTCTGGGTCTGTGCCATTAAGGGTGTATATGTGTGTTCCTACATTGACAAACAAATAACAGAGAGAGAGAAACACAGTTTCTCAAAGACAGTTTCTCTCATGTTTGTTTTCATCACACAGAAAAGGAGGAGGAACAGCAACTGTGTTGTCCAACATGGACGGCGTGTTGATGATCAGGTAGGATGAGCCACTACTCATTCTGCTGTCTTCCCGTAAGTCTGGATGAACGTCACAATCCAAAAGGTATTACAGTGATCGGTCTGAGCCTCAACATAGTGGGCGTTTCATCACCACACTTCTGCACTTGAAATGAATGCATTTAAACTACACTGACGTTCTCGCACAATAAAGTTAACATTATCATTGAACTGGGTGTGTGACTCACCGATAGCTGTGTCCTCAGAGATGCTGAACAAGGCCATATTCCCATTTGTACTGCTGGGTCCATTGTCATAAAAATATGGGGCGTAGTCTGATTGCCCTGCATTGGGGAAACAGATGAACATGTCCCGTGTTCAAACAGACAGGCAAATTATACACATAGGCATTTTGTCTTATTCTGTTGTGAGTAGAGTTAACTAATATTTGTTGCACTCACTTGCTAAAAGGGCAGGTACTGAAAGCAGAGGGAAGAGGACGGAGGTTAAAATTGAATTTTTTTGGAATTAAGTTAACATCACCAGACATGTTATTGCATGTTATTTGTATCTAAAGCACATGCAGCATGAGCAGTCTAATAAGATGGGCATGCTCTCTGTGTGTCAGAGGATTATCCAGGTACTACAATATAAAGGCAACACACCAGCAACCACACAAAGAGAAAAAGACAGCAGATCCTACCCAAGGTGAAGTGAACCAAGATGAGAAATAGTAAAATCTGCGTTTTCCTCTCTTTCTTCATCCTGGTTGGGAGGTAAGGCTTGGCAGGCTCATGTGGAAGGCTTGGGGAGGGAAGCGAGCGGCGAGTGTCGTGCCCTTCTGGAGGCGTCTCAGCGGCTCAGTGGAAGAGGCTGGAGCAGATTCTCAGGCGCTAATCCAGTGACGCATCCCTCACTCCGCAGACATCTTCTGCCACACTGCAATTGTGGCTGAAAATTTACACGTGGAGGGAAGAGAGGTGCTTCATGTTTCACACAACACGGCGCAATCACACCTCAACACACGTGACATGGTACATGCCAGGCAAACAGAGGCTCTCTTCAGGATTTACAGCTACATGAAAAACTTTATGATGGGGTTTTTGTCCTACCATGGAGTTTTTTTTTTCAGTTTTAAGAGTCTGTACTTTTTCCTCTATTTCTAAGAGCCTCAACCAACAACACATTCGCCTCCTGTTGCTGTGTTTTCAAAGCCTGTTAACCTCTTCTTTAGTTTAATCACCTGTCTTAAGTCCTTGTGGGCTAAGCCTCCTGTGCCCGCTCTCCTTGGCAGCTCTTTCACCAAGAAAAGCCTGAGTTTCACTTGTGGGCCAGTGATGCATGTGGCCCAGAAGCTTCCTTTGGCCTCTCCAGTCCACTCTCCCCGGTCAAGCAAGTGCCCTGTCAATCACCATCCTTTGAAACACAACTGATCAGTGTTGAGGGAGGGGTCTGACGTTCATGGAAAATCACTCTCATAACTGTTGGATCCTGAGTTTTTGGTGAGTTTGATCAGTGTGACTCACACGGCTGCTTCATATTTTCAGTTCACAGTGGTGGAGGGTGACATGTTATCACAGATGTTTACCCCAGAGCACTGTCCACGTTTGGAAGGAACCTTCGTGGCACGGATCATTTGCAATTTAAAAGCAGGTGTTATGGAGGTGCACACTCACACAGTGTTCGTTAACAATGTTGATTGGCTCACTCAGAGGTGCAGTGCATGTGCACTTCCTCTGTTCACAGGTTTAAAAATAGCCTTTGATGTTCAATGACACGCTCATGCAACGTACGTGCTCGCAGCCAATCAGACTCTTGCTCTATTCTCTAAAATAAATCCAGAATCCATGGGCTTTTTAAAACTTTTAAAACTATATATCATTATTGAAAATTAAAAGCCAAAAGAAAAACAAATGAAAAATAAATAATACATTTAAAAAATGATTTACCTGCTCAAAAATACATATGACAAATAAACCAATCTTATGAATTGATAGGGTTGTATTATAAAGGTGAAAGTCTGATATGTAAACATCTTTATGCTGTATTGGATTACACAGCAGGAAGCACTTACTAGGGCGCAGATGGTTTTCTTAAGGATCTGTGGGTCAGTGTGGGAGGGCTGTAACACACAACAACAACAACAACAACACTGGGTTAACAAGGACTGGACTAACCCGTGACCCTGTGAACTTAGCAAAAGTCTCTCTCGCACACATACACACACACACACACACATATACACACACACTCACAGTCAAACCTAATTTAAATGGTAAATACCTTGGACCCTGACCAAAAATTGGTCATCAATCTGAAAATGACTCACAGTGGGCAAATTTTTATCCCTAGTAATGGCAGACCTCCATATGCTGAAGCTTTTCCCAATCTTATCCATTATTGCCCTTTTTATCCCTCCCATCTGCAGCGTTTTCAATACACATTATATAACTGGGCATATGAATCATACATTCCCTCAACATGAATATGATCTGGGAGATTTAAACACTGCCTGGCAGCTGTGCTCCACGTGTATCTGCCTTAACGAAGCACCTGTATATTTACAGATGTTAGCATCTGTTGCAAGTGCCCTGGTTTTGAGGTTTAATTTTAGAGGAGCAGCCAGATGGTGGACAAGAGGATTACCACGCTAAGCCTTTGTCATCTGCTGCTACGTACTGACAGTTTATGGGTGAAAATACAAGGTAGACCCCCTCAGTGTCTAGTTAGAGCCACTCAGAGCGTGGAGCAAAAATGTGGGGAAAAAAAAACAACAAAAAAACAAAGATGTAAGTTTAACGTCACTGAGTAGCAGCGGCGGAGAGGTGGGGGTGTTAAGTACAGAGCTGATTCTGTACACTCGACTGCCTCTCGCAGATCTGCTCACAATTAATCTTGTTAAGGCTGTCTGAATGTTGTTTTAGTGTTTGCTCACAAGGCACCTGCATTTATCTGTGTTGTACATGAAGTCTGCATACATTCCCCATCATAACTTAAAATAATTAACTGAATGGTTAAAAGTCACAAATTCCTTTTCTGACATTATCATTCTGCAGAAAATTGGAAAATGGAGATCATCAAAAACACGAAAAGGTGTTCAAAGATCAAAATATATAAATTTGAATATTTTAGCATAGGCAATATCCTTATAAATTCCTGTGTAATAATTGAAAATAATCACTAGATGAGAATACAGAAAGCAGAGCATCATGATGGACATAAAAAAAATCAAATTAGAGGGGGAACACCTCTTCTGTGAATAGGTTTTGTCTAGATTATGATTACCAGACCGAAGATACATTATTATAGTCTGCTTACAGAGACCACAAACGCAAAGATGCTTTTTATCATATTCATACTTTGACTTCAGATTGAAATGTGAAAACATGTGCAGGATACAGCTGATTTTGCCTCGGTGATCATTCTGTTCCTCCCACTTTTCTGACACATGCCTGTGAAGTCAGCAGCCTGTAAAACAGTAATGATGATGTGAATTTCTCCTTGGTATTTCTGACTTTTAAACCCAAGTGCTGAATCTCAGCCTGTTGGTTAAAATTTGTCATCAGAAACACATGAACAAAAATAAAAATGTTTATTCTGAGTAGTGATGCACCATAACTTTTAATCATATTAAAAGGTTTAAAGCCTCCCCTGGGCTTCTGGTGGGCTAATAAGAAAGAATGTTTAGCAGAAAAGCCAAGAGCTTTTGAAGTGACATAATAGATGAAAAGGGCATGACCAGAACTAGGATGCACATTTTAAAAAGACTTAGGGAATGATTATGACTGCTAAAATCAAAAAAACAAAAAGTGGCCTGCCTAGGTTAGGATACTTCATATTAAATGTACATCTTATTATTGCATATGAGTGTGTTTAACCAGGAATCCCAGTATTCAGTGGGGCACACATGGTGCTTGTATCAAGTGCCCCAACCAAGTTTACAGAGGTCTCTCAGCCCTACTGAAAACAAGACCTAACATCTATGAAAATGTTAAATGATGAATCTGTGACAAACCGTTTAATTAACTTGCTTTATTCAATAATTCCATTAGTGAAATTATTTTAGTTTTTCACAGAAACATATCCTAGTGCCAACCATTTTGATCCCAGAAGTGCAATGTCAGTGTATATTGAAGAAGCAGGAATGGCATTCATTTATTGTTTAGTGTGTATTGTGATTCAGGGGCAGTCTAGGATTGACTTTTAACTGTTCTGTGTCTCATGTACCAAGCATTCCCCCCCACTTTTTCCCTTATCAGAAATGGAAACACACACAAGTGAAAATAAATAGAAACAATACAAAATAGATCTGAGGCAGGCCAAGTGATGTTGACAGACAGATTTGACCCGTCTGCATTCCTGGGATAAACATCACCTCCAGAATCAGAGCATTATCGATGTACAACAATGTCTTCTTTAATTGCATAATTAGCAATTTGCACTAGAAAGTGCAATCTCCTTCTTTGCACAACAGCAAAGCATACATGTTTACTTGCCAGTTGGATAAAAGTTTAAACTAAAAGATAACTCCTGCTTTATGCTGCTATGCACATGAACATGACTGGGTTCAGCTCTGTTGCAGGTAAAAACTAAGATGAAGTCGGACGGTTGCCATTTATTTCCTTCTGCCGCTGCCACCGTTTGCCAGAATCATCACAAGCCTCATGAAGATGTTCAGTGTATCCATGTAGATCCCCATGCACCTATGAAAGAAGATTATATTGGCTATGACTCATAATTTCATGAAAGTAAGAGATCAGCAGAAAACTGTGTTTAACGTTAAACCATTGTTAGAGAAATGATTATGAGCAGACAACACTACACAACAGAAATTAGATTGTTTACTCCGTTTTCCAGTTCAGTAAAATGTTTTCTGGAGTGACTTACGCGTTGATGGGGTCGTATTTCTGCACACCATAAAGAGGGTAGGTCTCTGCCTTCTTGATGACCTTCTGTGTGTCATACAGGAGGAACATGCTGAACAGGACCAGACCTCCATAGACAGCCACAGAGTACAGGCCTGCTCCAAACGCCGAGGTGGGGGGCAGGAACATGGATCCTGGACAACACAGGAATAATAACTGAGACTGACACGTACAGCTTCTATACAGTCCCATGGTGTAAACATGCTAATGATGTATAAACCTAATTAGCAGTGTTAACTGGATGTGATCTCAGCTTTGACTCCCTAGTTGGTCAACTACTTCTCTTCTGTCT
Organism: Myripristis jacobus; assembly: GCA_900302555.1. Lineage (NCBI taxonomy): Eukaryota > Metazoa > Chordata > Actinopteri > Holocentriformes > Holocentridae > Myripristis > Myripristis jacobus. Next base: position 8,087 of record OMLB01026636.1, on the reverse strand, counting down.
CCTCTATGGAGAACAGCGTAACTTGGCTTTTGTCTACAGCACATGTGTCAAACTGGTGCCATGGAGGGCCAGGAGACAGCAGGTTTTCATTCCAACCAAAAAGTCCACCAGGGGATTTCACTGATCACCCCACCTTCAAGCAGAGAGAACGGACTAATCAGTGAAATCACCTGGGGCCTCATGTACAAAGACTTGCGTGGATTTCCTACTGAAAAATGGAGTACGCTTAAATCCAGAAAACGTCATACGCACAAAAAAATCCAGATGTATCAATCTGCGCATACACATGAATCCAAGCACATTTCCTTTGAACATCCAAATCAACGTGGAATTGAGCACACATGTTGACCCCTTCCTGTCCACGTCCCCATTTAAATATGCAAATCATATTTAAATTAGCCCGGCACCTGAGATTGCCCTCTCTGCATGATCAGAAAACTACAACCGTTAACATGAATAAGGCGGAAAAAAGAGAAATTTCACGGAATGTGAATTAGAGACGCTCCTCACTGAAGTGTAGGCGCGCAAAAATGTACTGTTTGGCACACTGTCCAACAGGACAGAGCGGGAGAGTGTGTGTGGGGCTGTCAATGCTGTGGGGTCGGAAAGGCGCACACACACCGACTTAAATGCATTGGCGAATAAGTGAATTCTGTGTCCTTGCCTCTTTTATATGGTTGAAATCAAATGTTGCCAGGCCCGAATGGCCTCCCGGGTAAGATATGCATTCATTAACAGCTTGTTTATTTTATACACCACTTACACGGATCTTGTTGTAAATGAATGCAGAAGTGCGCCGGGTAAAAGGTGAGGATGATTAAGATATTTCACACTTTACGCACGGGTTTATTAATATTATTTTTTTAGGATTCCTGCTTTATTTGATAGTCACAGTGGAGATAGACAGGGGAGAGAGAGGGGATGACATGCAGCAAAGGAGCTGAGGTCGGATTCGAACCCCGCTCGCTGCAATCGGGACTGAGCCTTGGTGCATGGTATGCGCTCTTGGCCGGTGAGCCACTGGGGCGCCCAACGCACGGGTTTATTGACATGAGCACTTTACACACAGAGACAGTGAAGGGCCGGTCAGAAAGCTCTGAAGCTGTAGTTTAACCAGCAAAAAAACAGCAAGTCACTAACTTGAACCAGAGACTGGTGCTGATACTGTGAAGACAGGATCATATTTGGTGGCGCACATGCTCAATGTGCATGAGGGGGATTAATATTAGGACAATTAAATGAATAAATTATTTACTCACCACAAAGCCACCCATCGCACACAGTGCCAGTTTATAGTCTGTTCCCTCAGAATGTATGAATCGTGCGTTGAACCTCGCCACAATGTTGGTTAATTGCATTTGCACATCACATATAGTCTGTACACTGATCAATAAAAAATGCTTCCTGTTGACATAAACAAATTTACCTGTGATGGCACTTAGCATTGTGTGTGTGTGCAGTCAATAGCTCCGATTACACGAGGAAAACCGGCAATGTCTTCTAATACTGCTAAAGCAGCCATTGTTGTTTAAGGTATTTTCATCACTTTGCACATACTTTTAAATCCACTAATCTAATTCCAGACACGTGGGTGTATTAACTGTTCATCAGTTTTAATTGTTCATGTGTCTGGGACTAATTGTTTGCACATTATCAACAGTGATACATCTGAACTTTGCCGTGGAAAAAGGCATAAGGCATGTTTTTGTGCGTACTCACACTTTGTACACGAGGCCCCTGGTGAAGTTTTTGGTTTGAATGAAAACCTGCAGGTACCAGTTTGACACTGATGGTCTACTGGCACCAAAACTGGTATATACATACAATTCAATGCCATGACCATTTTCAAAACTGGAGCCCTAGCAGTAATGGTAGAGAGGTAAGATGTGCCATACTTCCTTCTGCCACTGCCAGCAAATTTGTTTACCAGTACACTTACAGTATTGAGCTGTGATAAGACTGGTGGAAAAAAGTCCACATCATCTGGGTTTTGATAGGCAAAGAAAAAGATCCTTTTCACAGCAGCCATTTTAGGATAAACACAGGTGTTACTAATGACATTAATTAAGTTTCTGTTCCTTTTGATGTAGCAGAGCCTTTCCAGTGAACCATTGTGAACAGCAGAAGGACCCTGGCTCTGTTAGACCTCAAACGAACAGAACATTCATTAATGACATTAGCAACACCTGTGTTTACTTGCTATTTCATGTCAAATTGGCTGCTGTGCAAAGGGTCTACAGTTTAAGAAAAACACAATGTTCAGACTGTCGTGAATGTCAATTTCAGTGTAATGGTTATTGGAAATGTCAGTGTTCTCATTTTCATTGTATTTCTTTACACAACATCATTAGATTTTCCACAATAACAATTTTTCCTGTTCCATATTCTAAAATTATATAACAGCTTAAGTGAGAAAATTTATAGTTAATGACCCTTTTTACTTCATTTTCTTCATTACATTCTGCTGATGGAATGCACCATTTGTGCTAAATGTTGGCAGTGCTTGGCATATTGGCAACATGGTGACTACGCCGTAGTACAAGAAGCCAGTGCTTCTCGGTTTAGTTATGTGTTTGTTCACAGATGACAGAAGCTGTTAGTTGCTCTTTAGATGAGAGAGGATAAACTACGTTATACCAACCAAGTGAGGAGGCGAAGACGACTCCAAAGCCGACAGCCAAGGGCCCACCCATGTTGAGGAACTTCTCGCTGGGAGCACACATGGCCACTGTGGACAGACCTCCCACAATGCCTGCAGTGTACCAGGCTGCCCTCAGCATCAGGGGTCCTCCCAGGAGAGTCAGGGGGGCTATAACAGCACCCATCACACCTTGGCAAGAGAAGAAAAACGAGGACCACTGAATACTGCGTTCAGATCAAACAATCAAAACAGGTTTTCACACATATCTATCAGTTATGACCACTTTTGCTCTTTACCACTAAAACAGATCTGAGCCAAAGTTTTCTGCCTTTCCAATTTCAAATACAAGAGGAGCTGATATTTTCTGAACCTTTCCTTCACTGCCCTCTAGTGTTGGGTTGAAGGAAGTACAGAGAAGACACATAAGGTTGAATAAGGACAACAAAACATTACAGCACAAGCATTTTGCAGTGTCCATTATCAAAAGTACCTGCATGGAGCATCCAAGAGAGGTGTTTAGGCACTGGGCTGTGCTCATATGAAATGGACCTGACCAGCATGCCAGCACCAATCATGGCAGCAAAAGTTGCTCCGATTGCCTGGGTTAGAATATAGGATACTCGTATTAAATATTTGCAATTAAATTTAACAACTGTCAAATACATCTGAGATGGAATGTGAAATATACATTACTAGATGAGAAAAAAGTTGATTTAAGAACAAACAGAATGGCCAGAATACAGAAGAAAAACTCAGACCTTATAACCAGGCCATGACAGCTTTAATATGTATGTGTTATAAGGCTCACCAGCCAGGATCCTCTCATCATCAGACCCATGAGTGCTGGGGTCCTGCTCACTGCTACAGCGGACAGGGCTGTCAGTCCCACGCTGCCTGCAAAGTACATGTAGGTGGAGTGGATCCTGTCCTTCACGTACTGCGGCCAGATCCTGCACCGAGGACAAGGGACAATGTGAAGGTCAAGCATTCAGAAGACACGACAAACACTTTCAAACGGATGTTGGTAGAGAAAGCTGTTACTCACACTGCTTTCTCAATGGCACCTATTTCATTGGACATGCCCAGTCCATAGTAGCACAGGGCACCAAGGCCAACTGCTGCACCGCCTGCCAGGATCATCCTGCCCATGCTGTCAACTATGGACAGAAACATGAAAAGTTACACACATTTAAAACCACTTTCACTGTACTACGGTGTAAAGCTATGTGAGCTTATTATTCTCTGGCAAGCTTTTAGCCTGTACAATGGCAATTGCAAGAAGTTGGATATCATAGTGATGCTGTATTTTTTTTTCATAATTGAGCATGCTAATATGTAATGGTAGTCACTTTTAATGGCAGTATCTGTTGCTGGCTCAAAAGCTGCTTCTTTGAGCTGGTCCTTGGCTGTCCTGCCACGGCGGAAGCCAAATCTGGCCTTTGTGGAATAACCCTGGTAAAAGCAATACAAACATTACTTAAATTCACCACTGTTTAGGCGTCTGTATTATCTGACAAGAATTCAAAGCCCAGACAATCAATCAAAAATGAATACAATCATGGGAGTAAACTATACAATAATGCAACATAATTGACTTTTTTTTTTTTGAAAAAGTGTCATACAAAGTCATACAATGCCAGTGTCAGTCAAGGTCATGCAAACTGATTGATCCAGAGCAAATAATATTTCTGTTAGAATGTAAGGTATGTGGTCACTAAAATATCAGTCAACTGGCCTATCTGCAAGGTTTTGACACAAACAATTGAAGAGATTGGAACCATCTTGCAAAAAAACTGAAAATTTATTCTAACTTACAACACCAAAAAAACAAACAGCACAGGATAGGCAGTGACGAACATGAGACAGCTATTCACTATAAATAGCCTAAACATGCAGATATGCAACAAGTTTCCATCATGTTCTGTCACAGCCATCATATGTTTGTCACTGCCTGTAATGTGCTGTTTATCTTTTTTTTTTTTTTTTTGGTGCAGTAAGAGCTAGAATAAATTTTTCACTTTTCCCCAAAGTGCTTCCAGCATCGTTCATTGTTTGTGATTCTATCCTGGGACTTGTAGAAAACACATTACCGCGGTTTTCTACAAGGTTTGGACACACCACTCCCAGGTTTGTAAATCTGCCACCTTTCTATGGCTATGAATGTGCTGCTCCAGGATCATTTCGATTTCTAGAGAAATGGTTTCATAAGAAAAAGGTGGACTTGATCATGAACCTTTTATTGCTTTACATTTGATCACTTGTGACCCATCACTCGAAGACAGCTAAACACTAGGCCACCCTGCTGCTAATAACTAGTCTAAGGTACTCTGAAACCATACACACAATTACCACTTCACACATCAAAAACAGTGGGGTTTCTTCTATTGAACTTCTAGAGATCTAGCCTGCTTCTAACCTTTGTAATTTATTTATTCCACCATTCCAAGCTAAAATACATTGTATTGCAATGTACATAACAAAAGATCATGTAAATTAAACCTTATTTGGATATATAACAACTCTTCTTCTGTAACAGTGACAAGTTGAAGACCATCAAATATTGTCAGCAACACTCCTTTTCTCCCCAGTCTCTCTCTCCTCTTAACAACAGCTGTGTAAGTCTGCTTACAGCCTGATGTTAGTGTGTTTACACCGGATGGAAATTGTAGAATCTTCATCACAATTTATTTCATTACATTTAGTAACTGCTGTTTGTCTTATTCCTATCTGTACCTCATTTCCTGCTCCTGTGAAGACCCAAATACCTCCATTAGAGTTTCATTTAGTCCAAATCTAATCTACGTATTAACCCTCCTGTTACCTTCAAACTGACATTTTGTAGCAACTGGGGTCAATTTGACCCCAGCAATTTTTTACCGCCACAAAGTTATAATAATAAAAATCATAAATTATGTTCATGTGTCTGGTACTTTGTGTCTTGTTGACTACCTAAATAGCCCTTTAAATAAAACATAACAACCCCCACCCCCTTTATAAATCAAAGTTCTTGTGGGAATCATGTCTTTCCCTCCCAAATGTCACATTAACAGTGGTTCTTGCACCACTACAGGTGTGGTGATGTTTGGTTAGGGCCCTAAAGCCCAGGGAAGTTTTTTTTTTTTTTTACAATAATAAATGCATGTTATAGCTCCTCCGTGTCATCCAAAACAACTAAAGCAAATGAGTTTAGAATGATGATATTTCATATATGTTTTACACAGCTAAAACAAGATAATAGCGAGGTTAAGTAATAGTAAACATTAAAGAGACTGAAGAGATGTTACATGTGACATTTAGGAGCATGTGGAGAAGCCGTGTGACAGACTTGACCGACCTGGTAAGGCCTGAGCACCGGCGGACAGGCCTTCAGGGCGGACGTCCTGAGAGCCGGGGCGCCCTGTGCCAACAAGGGCCGCAGCCCAGCGACCGGGACGCTCCTCAGACAGGAGAGCCTCGCCACCAGCATGCTCATTTCTTCTGGGATCAACCTACACACACACACACACACACACACACACACACACACACACACACACACACACACACACACACACACAGAGGCTCACAACTGGTCCGCTGCTACTTGTCAAGGTGAAGTGAAGAGCTAACTAGCCAGGAAGAGTACATTACGTTATCTTTGGCTGAGTGAATTCAGGTGGAGGAGGTAAACTGTTTTGCCCGGACACAAGTTTGGCAGTTAACGTTAGCTCGTCACCGGCTAACGTTACGTGATAAGCTACGTAAAGATTCCTCCTGCTGTATCGTCGTAGGGACGTTTTGCTCGAGTCAAACCAGCTACATCAAATATTAAAATGCAGTGTGTAAGTCTAATTATACGAAAAATACACAAATACTTAGTTAAGTTCAAAGGTCCATACCTAGAAAGAGTGGGGTTCGTCGTTCACCTTACCAAAGCGAAGTGCGCAAGTTACTGACGCAATTGTTTTGCAACCTTCCTGAAAATTCTCATTTAGTACGTCATCAGTAAGCGACGGATTATGGGATTTGAAGTTCACTTTTTATTTATTTTTTTTATTGGACATATATTTATTAACTTACAAATCCTCGTAGAGGACACATACAAACAATGCATCACAATATCAACGTTAATAGACAAAATCAAAATAAAGAAAAATAAATTAATTGAGGCATCTGGGTTTTATATATAAAATATGTACAGAAATCCATAATTGACCTTTTTAAACACAAGGCAGAGATATGAAGAAAAATCCACAGGAGAAAGAACTTCACAGAAGAAGCATGAATCAAAATAACAAGGAACGGGATATATCCCCCATAAATCTTTCTCGCTTTTTGCAAGAGTACATTTTTGATAAGTAAATTAAAATCATTTACAAACCAAGCAAAGGGATGGCTTTCCGCCACTTGTCGCAATGAATATATTTACCCACAAGAAGAATCACATTAATCATGTCAGAAAGTGTTAAAATTTAGATTACCTATATAAAAATATGAGAAATATTAAAAGTCGTAATATAATTTATATTAAGTGAAAAACAACTTTTAACACCTAAGCAAAATCCTCTAGAAACCGGGCAGACAAAAACATTTGTTCTGATGTTTCTTCTATCAAGTTACAAAATGTACAAGGGTCCACTTCAAATTTAACTTTAATTCTGCAACCGGGTAAACCTTATGAATTATTTTGAACTGCTTCTTTGACCTTTATAAGGTCAAAGAAGCAGTTTCCAAATCTGGAGTTTCAGTTCCAAATCAGGAGCTTGTACCTTCATCCCTCTGTTACACTCATGAAATATGATGGATATTAAAACAGCACCAATACATTTGTTATCATTCAAGTGACAGTCTTTACGGGATTTTAAGTTAGGCGGTCGTATGGTCGTGTCTCGAGGGTAACCCCAGATTTGCGAAACTCTCGCGCAGCCTCGCGCAGGCGCACTGGGTCCACCACAGCGATGGCCGAGTCGGGCAAGACCTCCGTCTACTCCTGTCTGGCCGAGTTTGACGCGCAGCTGCGCTCCTACGAGGACAAAACCAAGACCAAGTTTGTTGTTTTGAAGAGCGACAAACTGTTCGGAAAAACCGGCAAGTGTGACAAATAAACAGCGTAATTCTCTGTAGCTAACGTGGCGTTGTTGTGGCTGTCGGCGCCGCTCCGTCCGTGCAAAAACAGATGAGAGCTGCTTTGTGTCCGCAGAGCTCCGTGTGGCCGGGAAGGCTGTCCACTGGCAGCTGAAGGCGGTGCCCTTTGACGGGACGCCCTTCGTGGTGCTCGGCACGAAAACCTTCATATGCCACCGGGGCCGAGACAAACATGCCGCAGCGAAAAGAAAGCGAGAGGAGAAAATGGTGAGGAGTCCTTAGTAAACTCGTCCATATCATATGGCCATGATTTGAGATAGACTGGGTGGCTAACTACACCCAGAGATGCTACAGTTACCAGCAAGAGTGTAACTTTACCTGT
>OMLB01026635.1:0-24210 GCA_900302555.1 Myripristis jacobus | reverse complement strand
GCGCGCTAATGTGCGTACACACACACACACACACACACACACACACACACACACACACACACACACACACACACACACACACACACACACACTTCTGTCTTCCTCTTCCCGCCCCCTTCCCACTATCGTGACTTGTCTAACTATAACTTACTAAAAAACATGTTTCAAGACATCTGAGCATGTACAGATGCAATATTCTTCTAACTGGAGAAAGGAATATGATATATACAACCGAAAAGTGAAAAATTTCTTTTGCCATAAATAATAATCATTGACGAAAACTCGCTATAACATTCTATAGGGACTTAATATCGCTCTGCGGCATGCAGTACAAAATGTATAGTGACCTTGTATTATGTTGAATGATATTTTCTTTCTTTCCTTCTTTCTTTCTTTCTTTCTTTCTTTTTTAATCTTTTGTGATGTCTCTGTTATTCTCATACCCTACTGGGTACGGCATTGTATTTAGTTTATAGTTTTATTGTGGTATGTATGCAAATGGGAAACTGTTGTTTCTGAAGGGTGAGGCAGCCCAAGTCTCTGGGCAAAATGTAACGTGTCTCCACTGCAGTGAAATAAATATAATCACAGTGGTAGGGATGATTTGTCATGATGACCATTACCACAGAAACTGTAATCACTTGGCTTCTTCATAGCCCAGAATGTGTCGTTGTCATGGGAAACACCTACAGCAGATTGTCACAAAGTGTAGGTTGAGGTAAATGGAAAAAAAGGTCTATATTTAGGGGTGACTCAATGCCGCGGTGACACCTGCTGCAGGGTGGTGGAGTGATATGTACAGAATCATCAAGAAAACGTTTAATTCTGCCCATATGCTTATATGCTTAGATCTGAGCTCACACCGCTCAAGGCGTGGAAACAGATCATACCAAAGTGAGCGTGTCAAATGTGTGTGAGTGCTCTGTATGTGCATATGTGTCTAAACACAGGAAGTGGTCTTAGTTACATCAAGCCAACTGAGAGAAGTGCAAACCCCTAACAATGACATGGAAAATGTTTGCTTGTGAAATCTCCATTTATGCTTTGATGGAAGCTGAATCCATTTGTCTCTGAGCTTTATTGGCCTCTGAAGAATACTCTGTGTGAAATGTTGTCAAATAAAGTTGACATAAGCACTAGATCTCACCTGAGCAATGAGAAGGTCTCTCTCTCTCTCTCTCTCTCTCTCTCTCTTTCTCTCTCTTTCTCTTTGTCTCTCTCTGGGCCAATAAAGCTCAGAGACAGATGGATTCAACTGCTGTCCAAGCACAAATGGAGACTTTAGAAACAAATATTTTCCACCTCGCTGTCAGGGGTCTGCTAGTTTTCTAAGTCAGCTGAACAAAGCTTTGACCACTTCCTGCACATGCAGTCTCTCTCTTACTCAGAATGCGTTGCCTCCAGTATTGTTACTGGAATTGTTAGAGGCAAAATGCACTGTGTCAGATTAGTGTGCGCACACACACACACACAGACTTACATAAACACTCATGTGGACATGATTACACAGGAACACACTGGCACTCACACCAGAGTTCGCTCCACTTACTTTGAAATGGTCTTTCTTATGCTCCACACTACTTTGATGTGCAGTAAACTCTTTCTGAACAGAGAGTGAGTGAGTGTGTGTGAGTGTGTGTGTGTGTGTGCGTGCGCGCGTGTGAGACAGAAACAGAAGAGAGATTATACATTGACATGTTGGTGGCTGACACTCACCCCCACACTCCATCATCAGATAGCAGACGCTCAGTCGCTGAGAGGCTTTTGTTGTCATAGTGATAACCAAATTGTGGCCTTCACTCCTAAATGATACTAAAACACATACACATACACACACACACACACACACACACACACACACACACACACACACACACACCCTATGGACAAGCAGACTCACACAACACATTATTCAATGACATTCCTTGGAGGATAATTTGATGCTGATGCGACATTCTTAAGATAGTCATCTCAGTTCAAGAATAAGATCTCTGCCTCCCCTTGAACATAAGATGCTTGACAGAAACTTTGCGAGTAGAAATGCATATGAGAAAATTGCTAGAGGAAAAACACAACAGACCTTTTTCACAGCCGGCCATTTTGACATGAAATTGCAGGGTAAACACAGGTGTTAGTAATGACATTAGCTGAAGTTCTGCTGCTTTTTAGAGTAGCAGAGCCTGAACAACATCCAGGATCCTGACTCTGCTCAAAAGGAAGGGGCAGAAATTGAATTAATGCTATTATTTAACACCTGTATTGCCCTGCTATCATGTGAAAATGGCTGCTGTGAAAAAAGCTTATTAGCTAATTAATACTACAATGTAAGACATTTCCAGAAATAATATTTATATTGGTCATCTAATCAAAAGCGGACATGTATCATTTTTAAAGCACCTGCTCACTGCCACCTTCAAGGCAATCAAAAAAGGTAGGCGGGATTACACCTGTCCAACACATGAACCAATCAGAAAGCGCTGGGCACAATGTCGATAATATTTCGACCAATAGCACCACGCCACATCACGTTTAGCCGGCTGCGGCAACCGCGAATTTTCACCAGGCAACAGCAGCTTTCTTCTCCGAGGTTTTCCAGCTTTTTGGAAGGGAAAAAGGCTGACAAGACGCCGCCTTTAATGTCGTAATGTTGCAATAACAGAGTTAATTGAACGTAAACTTCCTCTTCCCTATATTTTTGTTGTGGAAAATAAGACTCCGGTCATCCCAGGGCAAGTTAAAGCTCGGCGGCTAACAGCCAAGCTAGTCTCTCAGTAAGTCAAACCTCGTTTGGGTGAAACTGTAACGGCTCGGCTGCTTCAAAATGTGGCATTTATACTCCAGCAATCACACGCTGAGCACATTTGAACTATTTGTGAAGCTGAAATCTGCTAAAATATCTTTTAACAGGCGTATGGGAGGAAGATGACGAGCGGGGATATTATTTATGACAAGATCCACCTCAGACATGACTCAAAATGGTTGGGTCGCCTGGGGCCGCCAGACGGAGGCGGGGTGCTGCTGTGTGTCGCCTGTGTCATCGAAATGATGGAGAGTGATGATATTGCGGTGGGGCATCTGTGACAGCCTTGTTACAGCTTGTTATATTAAGCCTTTCCACTTGTGTTTTGCTTAAATTAGTCCCTCTTATTGTAAATGTTTACTCGATCTCGGTGGCCAGTCGATGTGTCATAGACCAAGTATTTTTCCCTCGCAGCTTATGTTGTTTACAGGTGTTAAGCTGCGTTTTAGCATGAATGAACTATTTATACACAGAGTATACATTTACATTGATTTGTTATAGGCGGTTTCGCAATGACATAATGTTTTTTCCACCCTTTGTTCCTGTCTCCGTGTCATGCAGTCAGTGAGGAAGTCTGTGGCCCTCTCTGGTGTCAGTGGGGTGCTGAAGGTTTCTCCAGGGGCCCTGAGAGAGCTGCTCCAGCAGGACCACAGAGTCACCCTGCATTTCATAGCCTCCCTATTGGGTGAGAAACAGTGACATAAACAGCATAGGATTAAGATGTGAAAAAAGTATCAGCAGGAAAGCTGTGGATTTCTGGCTCTCACCTGTTCTCCCTCTGCTGCTCAGAATAGTTGCTTTGCCAGCCCAATCCCCTCAGCAGCTGTGCCCCACATAAGCTGCAGTAGGTTGTTAGGTAGTCTAATTGTCAAAGATGTAAGCGTGAGTGTAGGAGGTCACCAGTTTGAAGACCCAAAGGATTTCATGAAGTATTACCAGGAGGGGGTTGTTTTATGAACCTGCAGTTGTTATTGTAGCAGTGCTCTTATCCCCCACTCTGCAGAGACTGTTGGTTATGATTACATGGTGTTTTGGGCGTCTTGCTTTTGTTAGTTTGTTTACTGGTGTAACTTGTGTTCCCTCTCCTTCAAACTGTTGCTAATGCTGCAATCAACAAACAGCAGTCACCTCATTACTTTTCTGCTCGGTCAGACGGAGCAGCTGAGACGAAAGAGCTCTACCTGAATAGTGAGCTACAGAATGTTAACTTTTGCCACAATAGTCATTTAGCTATGTAATATTCACATTGTTACAGATTTATTACTTAGATAGTTAGTTAGATTGACTGGCTAGACACAGTCAAGTTGCACGTAGGCCATCTAGGTTGAGATTAGACTCATATTTTGGGCCGATATTATTTTATTAAATATCGGATAATTTCTGATGAAAGTTTTCCATCACTGATCTGAACGAGGTTCCTCTGGCCTAACAGCTTTATTCACCACCTAAAACAATTTGATTATTATTGGTCTCAGTGTAGTGTTTTTGTGTCCCTTGGTCTGTTTCAAAGGCTTCTCCATTCACCAAAAATAGAATTCTGTGGAAAACACTGACTTTCTTGGCATGAAAATGGTAAAATAAAGACATTAAATATTGGGACAAATTACTGGCAGACGGTTACGTCAGTCAGAAAGTATCAGATTGTGTGTCAGCTTTCAAATATTAGTCATACCCTTATCAGGGCACTTGCAAAGCTTAAACACCAGCTAGCCTCCGAGTCTGTTTTTATGCCTTGTTATTTATTTATTTTTTTACATTTTTATTGTGAAAGCACAGTCAAACAAATACACAAAAGTCAAAACACGATAGCATCATGTCAGATAACAACACAAAATCGAAATTGTTTACTTATCTACAAATACAAGGTTTGGATGAGAATATTTGAGCAGGACATGAGTGTGCTCCCCATTTATCCCTGTGTATCTATATTCATCTGTTTTATGACATCAGCCTAGTGAAACTAAAGCCTCTGAGATCACAGTCACTTACAGGAAGAGTAGCTTTACTAGTACTGTATTGTGGTTAATGTTTTCCTGTCAGGGCTAGCACATAATCCCCAGCAGACTGAATTATTATGGTCTCTAAAGGAGATGTTATGAGAATGGCAGTCAAATAGCACTGTCGAATTAGTTCCTAAAATACTGGTATTCTATTGCTGATGTAATTTGGCTGTAGTGTGTTATTGTACCATATCATCACAAGCAATTACAAATATTTCCTCCTCTCAAGATGAATTTCACTCAGTTATTGTGGTATAAGGTATTGGGCCCACACCATTGGAGCTCTAATCAAATTATCACAATGGGTGAATGTGTGGGAAAATGGCAAGAGGGCAAAAGCTCTGACCGACATGAAAAGACATTAAAAGAGCCATTACGGTGCTAGTTGGATGGGCTGCTGAAGTGAGCTTGACGATGAGAGAATAAAAGAGAATTACTGAAAATAAAATGTGCCTTTCATCCCCCTACTGTGCATTTTGTCCATTGTGCATGCTTCAGTCTAGTATTTACAGATGTAAAGACCGAAGAGGTATCATTTTTTTTGGCCTTTCTTCATCATGCTGCTTCACTCGTGTTGCTACCTCCTCCTCAATAGGAATTGTTTGGGAAATTTGATGTCACTAATCCAAGATGGATGTAGAATACAGGCCTCCTACACTGGCTGCCTCTGGGTTACACATGGTCAATTAGCCCTCCTCTCAGCACCCACCCCTCACATCACAAATCCTCATTTGTTTCCCTTTTACCTTTTTGCTGCTTTGTCAAGCTGCCAGACCTCTTAGCCTAGTCTTTTCCTTTGTCATTTTGGGGTATTTGTTATCTAGCATCCTTTTATTTTACCCCTCTGTGACACCGGTGTACATCTCATTGGGTTTGTAATACATTATATAAATCCAACTTGTTATTACTGTTTTGTCCCTAGGGATGCTTCGCTCTGTAGAAGACCCAGCCACTCTGGAACAGGTCGTCCAAGGTGAGGAGATTTCTTTGTGGCTAGGGTAATAACAATATGATATAAACAGTACACACAAGCAGGCACAGACGCTCACAAAAAATGTTGCACCTTAAGAGGCATGCACACAGACTTTCTATGTGGCAACAATAATGCAGTATGAGTATGCACACAGAGATGCTCAATTTGTGGATTTCTCTCTCTCGCTCTGTCTCACACACGCGCACACACACACACACACACACAAACAGACTGTCTCTGTTGCTGTGATAATGCTGACTACTGCTTACAAAGGCATTTTGACCCTTCATTGACTAAACATTATCGTGACAAAATTTCACATTTTTAAAGGTTTGACCTCTTTTAACACAGTGGTATGTCTTACAGCAAAGCACTGTGGTCAGCTGAAGTGCCTATTCGTCTCTGTAATGATCAATTTATGCCACTGTGCTGGCATTTCTTTTTCCTGACGCCTGTCGTGATGTTCACCTCCCAGTGAACAAATAGGTTTGGACTCTCAATCACACTTGTCTCACTGTGGCTAGGTCTTTTAAAATGTAAAATGTTTAGTTAAGTGCAAATGGCAGAATGATTTTATGGTAGCTGGTTCAAAACGCCTAAGGGACCATCGTGCTTTAATATTTAGTACAGTACTTAAAATTTGACAGCGCTATTGCTCTGTGCACTGAGAATGTGTGAAGAACACAATTTTTGAAACTGTCAGTGGAGCTTTATGAATAATGCAGTCATAATATCTGTGTGTATGAGGATTAAAAAGAAAAGCTAGAACCAGTGTCACTGTAAAGTGAAATATTAAAACTCTTTAATACATATCTGATTAATATTGAGATAACAAATAGCTTGAAAAGTTACTTTGTCCCCCTGCCCCCTCAGTTACAGACATTTTTACAAAAATGGCAAACATTCTTTAGCAATAGCGCCTACTGAAATATTTTTGCTTCTTGTGTATTTGTGTGTGTGTTTCAGTGCTGGTTCAGCTTCTTCTAGAGCTCCACAGTGAGCAGTACATTCGCTTTGTTTTGGATGAAATACACACACAGGTGAGATAAACATACACACATGCCCAGACAAAAATAGAGGAATACACGCTAAAACACACCCATTCACTCTGCACACCCTGAGACACCAACATGCTCAACATCTTAAAATATTTAATTGCCTTTGTGTAACCAACAGAACCCCCCAGCGTTGTTTGGTAAACAGCTCGCGTGCTCATCTGCGGCTGTTGTGTCACCTTGGGGCGAGGTTGTAGTGGAAAAGCCTCATTCAGCAACAGCAGCCGCAGGTGGGAGATAGTAGGGCTATGTGTGCACTGATGATGACAGAGAGTGATAACACCAGGACGAGGTGCAGACAGGTTTCGTTTGCATCACTATAATGGAGCCTGATTAGGACACGTAAAAAAAAAAAAATAGACCGTTAAGAATATAGATTTTTTTCTCCAGTCTAAATGACTAAAAATGAGTTTGTTTTCTGCCTCTTGAAAAGGAAATAATTATGGAAATGTTGTTATTACAAGAGTAAGAGGCTCTCTGATGAATGGTGAAAAGCTGCTTGGAATTACAATGCAGGAGTCAGCTTTTTATTTTGTTGAAAATACTGCAAACAGAAAAAAATGTGAGAGCATTAATATGGATTGTGGCTGCATAGTTTTTATGATGTTTGCCACTGTGGAAATCACATTTTTATATGCTTGCTGCACAAGGTGATTTGAGAGACCTTACAGTACATACTGAAACATAATATGTAGATATTATGGTTGGGGGCTTTGGCTTTGGAGCAATGACAGTCATTCTATTTCTTAATGCAGTTATAAAACTATCTTTAATTTTAACTTTTCAGTCTATGCTGTGCAAAAAATTTGTTGCTGAACCTTAATTAATGGTATTAGTGACACCTGTGCTTACCTACTTTTTCATGTCGAAATGGCTGCTGTGAAAAAGAGCTCTTAAAATGACATTTGATTTGTCCATCTCTTGTCTAGCTGAAGGACCAGCTCAGTTTGAGAGGTTTCCTGCCCACCTTCACCTTCCTGGGGAGGCTGATGGAAGTTTTTCCCAACTTGGCACAGATCCTGGTAGCTCATTATGGTGAGATGCTACACCTTACACTCAGTCATATCTTACTACACTGAGTAACACGAGACAGATGCACAAGAGACATATTCATATTTGTATCATTGCTAGCATTTAGATTCCTTATCAGCAAAAAACTACATCCCTAAATGTGTTCACAGGATATGACAAACCATTTCTGCACCAGCAGGTATTTCTGTGAGGACAGGTAGTAAATAGTTTTTGCTATTTGACTTTGTACAGCAGCCCCCATTTTCTCATAGTGGAAAGTTCTAGGCAGAAATTATGATGGGACTTCTCCATTGAAGAAAATAGTGAGCTGATACAGGAATAATTTTGCCATGGCATTGGGATGCAGTGTGTTGTGAAGTTCATGCCCTCCATTGCTTCCATCTCCATTTTTCATGTAGTTGTATAATTCTGGCAGTCCAATTTGACATTTTTTTTGAGTGTGGTGGTGAGCAGGGAGACTCTTTCAGCTGGCAGACCTGTGACCTCTCCACCTCTTAAGTGTCTTCACAGCTCCAGGGCTGCAGCTCTGTTGCTGACCCTGACCTCTGACCTCCCTGTGCAGGGGGCAAGCCAGAGGATGAATTTCTCCTCTGAGGGTGAATTGAGTATCACATAAACACAGAAAGTGTGACCAAGGTTGCTCTGGGTCAGTTTAAAAATGCAAGTGAGACAGGGTCAGGTCAGGTCTCAGATGGCTTGATCAGGTCTCGGATGGCCCATGCCACACCATCAAGCCACTCATGTCTGTCTGAAAAAAAAAAAATACTGAAAAATTAAAGCAATGGGGGAATTATTCACCTCAGCAATTTAGTTTCAGGGATATGTTATCAGTAATAAGTTTCACCTCATATAGAATTAAAAGATATGAAAGAATATTTGATTTTCACCAACCCCTGAACCTGGTCTCCCAACACAAGCCATATCCTCAACTCAATCACTACAGCCCATTTTGATCTTTTCAATTATGTCCCACCTGCATAGAAATGTCTGTGGTGCGTCTACATTTGAAATAATCCTCTACATGGTGTACATTATTCCACACTGTCTGTAAGAAGAGTTACAAAATCTTTTTTTTTTCATATCCTTTCCCGTGAACTGTCTCAGCTAAATCTGTCTAGCCGTTTTGACCTTTTCAGTTACGCTCCGACTGTGGGGAGATAACCACGCTGTATCCACATTTGAAATTCTATCTACATACCCAATTCCATGCCAGCTCCTGCTGAAAATGAAAAAGCTGTTACAGATATATTCCCTTCTAACCGTCTCCCTCCCTCCTGAAATTCCCCAAACTGAATCTGAATCTGAAATCTAATTTTTGGCCTCACAGAACCAGAACCGTGCGCGAGATAGATACAGTACACCTCTGCAGATGCAGTGTAGTCTAGCATGAAGATAATGCAGCGCGCAGCTCCCACCTCCCCAGCCCCGCCCCACTAAACTGATTAAATCTCTGCTACAACCACCTGTATGATGCCTGTCTTCTCACTGAACCATTACGCCACTGTGTCTAATGGGGACTATTAATCAACTTGAAGTGTGTGTGTGTGCATGTGTGTGTGTGTGTGTGTGCCCCAGCGCTTGTCTGTATACATTAGAGTAAATGCTTGCGTTATCCCTAAATAAGCAGGCATCATAGATGTTTTACTATGCTGCCTGTGTCCACCTCCCATGTATTTTCATGAGCTCTACAAGCTCCCCTGTGCAGCCACAGGTAGTGTGGGTTGTTATGATGCTGATGCAAGATGCGGGCTGCCACTATTGACTGTGTGTGCCTGTCTGCAGCCTGTCACTCAGCAGGGCTCTGTGGGGCTGTTTGGACTAATGACAACAGCACCGTAATGACAACAAGAGCCCAGAACACCTGGCACATCTCTGTCTCTAACTCTGCCTGTCTGCCTGTCTGTCTGATTAGCCCTGCTGTTTATCTCACCCCTCCCCTTTTTTCTGTGTGTTGCTCTCTCTCTCCTCCCTCCACCCTCCTCATCTCTGCATTGCTGGTGTCCTTGTCCCTCAGGTCCTGACTGAGGAGCAGAAACAGACAAACTGAGGAAGCAGGGAGGGAAGAGGAAGCATTAATGAGGGCAGGGAGAGAGAGAGATAACAGGGAAGATAAGGAAAGGGAAGGACAGCAAGAGAGAGAGAGAGGGAGAGAGAGAAAAAGGGAGGCGTAAGAGAAAGCCCGAAAGCCAGACCAAGTGGAGGGTGAAGTTTAAGCAAGGATGAAGCGGGAGCAAAACAACAGAGAAGTACTGTAGAAAACAGATCACGGCAGAAAAAGAGAAGGGTGGTCTGGAATACACAGCATCACAGCGGGCCTGCAGAACAGTAAACAAAGCACACGGAAATGAACCTTTGGGTTTTCTCTGACAAATACAAAAAAAAACAAAAAAACAGCAAAAGTAGAAATTGTTTAATCTTTTTTTTTTGTTTCAGTATTCTGTGTGTGTATGTGGTGTTGTGCAAGTGACAAATGTGGTGTTAAAAGACAACCCAGTCTTTTATTTTCTTCCCATCCTTCTGCTTTTCTGATCCTCTCTCTCACTCTCTCTCTCTCTCTCTCTCCCTCTCTCTCTCTTGCGTTCGCTTCTCTCTTTCCATTCTCTGTCTGTGGAGGTCTTATCTCCCTCCTTCGCTCCCTCCTCCTCTCAGTCTGCCTGGCTCTCATCTTGGCCGCCTCATATATTTTGGTTTAATCAAACATGTCTGGGAGCCTCTCCTGCCTCGCTTGGGTTTTGATCTGCTTCACAGAGCAGCTGGGCCTGGGCTTGGCTCTCCCACTCTATCATCTCTCTCTCTCTCACACTCTCTCTCCCTCCCTCTCTCTCTTCCTCTCTCTTTCTCTCCCTGTCTCTCTCTGATCCTCTCTCTGCTTCCACCTCCAGCACTGCCCCGCACTTTAACACTGTTTATCCCTCCATTCTCTAAGCCGTTCCTTTTCACTTTCTTCCATCTGCTCCCCCTCTCTGCCTACTTTTCTTTCTCTCTGTCTGTTTGTCTATCTGTGTCACCTTTTGTCACATTTGCCTTTTTTTTTTTTACAGTTTGTTTTCTTCCCTTCTCACTTTTTGTCGTTTTCATGTACTTGCTCACTCCACTTGCTCTTTTGGCCTGCTTTTCCTTTTCTTATTGCTCTCTTTTTCAACCTCTTCTCTCTCAGCCTTTTTCTCTATCTCATTTATGCTTAATCTGTTTCCTCTAACTTTCTTTCCATCTGCCTCTGTCTCTCCCTCACCATGTGTCTGTCTCCCCAAACTCTTTCCTCTCTCCCTGTCTCTTCCAATCTTTTTTCTCTTTTACCCCATCACTCTGTCACTCTCTCTTTCTCCTCTTTCTGTCTTGCTTTCTAATCGGACTCCTTTGCATCTAAATTGAGCTCTGTCTGTCAGAGTTCCTGTCTGCTGTGCTCAATTGTAGACACTTCTATCCCTACATATTTCTGTTCACTCTCCTGCTGTCCTAGTATGTTCTTGCACATTCTCCCAACAGCCCGGCTTTAATGCTTTCATCTGTATCTTAACTTTCGCTCCAACGTTGCCTTCACCATCAACAGTCGACACTTGAAGTTGTTGTTTGGCAATACTCAGCCGTGCTGTTGTTCCCGGTGGTTCACTCCTTTTCCTTGCTGTCGTCTCGCTGCTCTTGTCGCTGTCTGTTCATGCTGCTCTTCGAATATATTACTTCTCCTCTGAGTATCTTACACGTCTCCTTTGTGTCATTGCTGCCCTTGCATGCACAAACACACGGTCGGCCCTGCCTGTCTTGACGAATGTGATGTATGTTGAAAACACACAGACATGTACAAAGACATATCCTTTCTCTGTTTTTTTCACCCAACTACTCCATTATAAGATGTATCTGCTACCTATTTCCAGTATGTTGGATTTGATGCGTCCTTATCTATATCCATTTATTTTCCAGCTGTTGACTTGGTTTTCTCCTCATCATCATTAATGTTTCATATTCTCTCATTCTGTCTTAACCCTCTGTCTGTAACTCTGTTAATCCCCTCCTTTCTCCCACCTCTGACCGTCAGCGCCCTTTCTGGAGTGCCTGTGCTCGGCCCTGCTCTACCCGGATGAGGGGCTGAAGGCGTCACTCTTCTATGTGTGGCAGAGGGTGTTCAGGGCAGCTGGGGGCACATCATCCCAGTCCCTGCCAGTCACCATCAGGGACAGAGTGTGTATCCTGTTGCTGCAGACCTTAGCCAACGCTGGTTCCCCTCAGCTCATCATCAACTGCCTGGGTGTGTAGGAGAAAAGCTGTTGTTAGTTATTATTTCGGGTTTGCATTGTTTAAAGCTATATGTGCTCACCATTAGCTACCTGGGTGAGGAATGTGTTGCCGTAGATGGGCTAAAGACGACATAGGTTGTAATCACAGTGCACCAGTCAAGGACAAAGGGACAACTCCCTTGCATGAAAAGTAACACAGTTTAATGAAGTATCTCTGACATAACACATTTAAATGTAAATACAAAAAGATTCTAGTAGTAAAAGATTCTAGTAGTAAATTCAAGGGTCGTTCCTTTGCTTGTCATAATTACTCTCACAGTTGTAGTGACTTTCACCTCCACATTTTTCCTTTACAGTTCAGTATAAGCATGAACTGCCTTGGGCAGATATGATACTTTTGTCCTGTATGGATTTAGCTCTACATTGGTTACATGCAATGAGATCAGTACTTAAAAGTCCATAATAAGCTTGTATACAACAAGACCACAGAATTTTTCACTTGTTTTAGAAGCATTTGTATGGTGTCTGTAAGTAGTTTGTAATAAGTTTTTGTGTATTTAGTGGTTTAATAATCTCACCGTCAGCAGTGTGGATGAAAAGAATATCACTACTGCTTTTAGAGAAATTGTTTTCATGGTCATTTAATTGGTGGCAGTGAGTTTCATGACCCTTTGGCCCTTAGGTAGTTTTCATCATACAAGCTGTGTTTTTTTCCCTCACAAACATTTTTTAAGAGATTAGTTAGAGGTTAGACGTTTACAGGGTTCCAGCACTGTCTGGAAAAGTATGAAAAATTATGGACTATGATCATGATCTTTTCCAGGTCTGAATACGTGTTTGAAAAAGAGAGGGTATGGTGAAATATTTGAGTTTCCAGACTATTGCTTGTATTTACAGTTTTCTAAAAAACAGTTTTCTAAAAAGTGTGTCATAAATTAATCATACAAGCAGCATATTTTCAGTTTGTCCACATTTGGAGCAGCCAGCTGAATATGTTTTCCATTGAGTAGGCGGGGCAGAGTGATTCAAACACCTGTCTGCATGACAGTGTGCAAAACTAACGGTGGCACTTGCTGCACCATTCCTGTCCAAGGCCCTAATTTTCTGAGAAATGGCTTACCCATCCAAAATAGAAAAAAAAAATTGGCAAAGGATGCCAAACAAGGAGAAAAAAGCATGGTGCAAACTGTGTGTGATATCATTCGACATCTCTACCATGAGCGAGGCAGCCATCACTTGTCATACAGAAGGGAAAAAGAACAGTGATTACCTATATTAACCCATGAAACAGTTGGCAGTAGCATAGATACAGAATGTAACATGTTGGAGTATTAACATGCATGATAAACATGCAGCCATGAATATTCTGAGATATTACACATCGTCTGAAGAAAATCAACTGAGAAAAGCCTGGAATTTTCAAAAGAAAAATGTGTAGGCACCCTGAACATAGTACGACCAGCAGTAGCTGCCTAGATAAGAACTTGAATATACTGCTGGCTTGACTCTGGTCTATTAGGGACTAGATAGACTAAACGAGATTGAGTTGTTATCTTGTTTTTTGTTTTTTTGGTTTTTTTTTTGGTAAATTGGAGTTGTTAAGCTTTATAAGCTCACCATCAACTGCTTGGATGAAAAATAGAATTTGCTGCACTAGATAAGGGGAGAATGTTATTAAAAATGAATGAAATTTGGAGCTGTTATGAGCATCACAACAAGTGCTACAGTGAGAATCTGAGGGAAAGGCAAGATTAGGTGGAGAGGGGTTATTAAAAATGAAATAGTGTTTTTATTATTATTTTAGGAATTTGTTGTTATATAACTATATGAACCTCGCTGTCAGCTGGCTTGGAGAGAATGAGGATGTAGTGTAGGCTTAGCAGAAGAGTAGAGGAGTGTATAGTGTGGGCGGTGGGGGTAGTGTTTCATGACAGCATTTATACAACAACAACAATAAACAATAGTACAGAAATTTGGAGTTGTCATCAGCATAATGAGCCTGCCAGCGACTGCCTTGGCGAGAGCCAGAATAGAGGTCATGACCAGATTGTAACGATGATTAAAAATGAAATAGAGCCTTTTTGTTTTTGTTTTTAGAAATCTGCAACAGCATAACAGGCCCATCATAAACTCTCTGAATGAGAGCCAGAATCTACTTAAGCGTGAGGCTAGATAGAGAAAGAAAAGGGCTTATGTTAAGATAAAAGAAAGTTGCTATCTTGTAGGAATGTAGAGTTTTAAGGATAATAAGCTCACCACTGTGTGCTTCAGCGATAGACAGAATGGAGGTCTGACAAGGTGGAAAGGGGTTATTAAAAAGGAAATAGAGTCATTATCTTCCAGGAATGTGAAGTTGTTATATCAGTATATTAACTTCTCCTTCAACTGCTTGCGTGAGAATTAGGATGTACTGCAGGCTTCAAGTGGATAGGGAGTGGGAGGCTGGTTTACACCAGCTTTCAGAATAGCTCCAGCAGAGCTGCTGCTGTAGTTGTTTGGTACATTTTAAGCATAATAAGCTCAGAACCATGGAAAAATTGAGCAGGATTATTATTCTTTTTCTCCGTTTTCTTTCTTTTTTCTTATATAATTGTTCCATGCTTTAATTCCTAGTCTTAAGATGACTGGGAAGGAAGAGAAACCCCTTACAGCTCAGTGACAGTTGTGTGCTAATTGCATAACCATCTTCTGCATGTGTGCCTGTATGTTAGTTTGTGTCTTGCTCTGTGTGTATATATCTCTATTCATGTCCTTTAGCAGAGCTTAACTTTGTTATGCACTATAATAAGTGTGACCTCCAGTTAAAAGTGTAGACCCCCTCTGTGTCTACATGTTTGTGTCTGCATTTCCTCTGTGAATCCTCTGTAATTCTGTGTTTGTCTTTCCATCTGCGTCATACTGGATGGCTACAGTTACACTTACATTGCAACTTTGATGCAACTTTCATTATCTGATTATATTGGGATACATCAAGTGACAAGCCAAGATGCAAAACTCTCCTGAAATGAGATCTTCAAAATCCATAATGGAGGTAGGCTAGTAGATTGAGGAGGAGATAAAATAGTGGCAAAACATAATGCACATACAGAATGAAATTAATACAGTTGCAGGAGATACATAATAATCATTTTCATGCAGAGAGTTTTCATAAATCAAGTCTCAGAAATAACATTTAAATGACAGATGTAACCAATGCCAAAGTCTCTGTGTCCTTGTCTAATGCAGATCTTTATATCTTTCTACTTTTGTGTCCTCTCTAAAACCTCACTGTCAGTGTCTTATTTGTGTATGTCTTCAGGTCCATTGTAAAAAGTTAACATTTGGGTCAGAATAGGTTTTCACTCCATGTAAAGTCTTGCCGTTCATCTTCCAGGTCTGCTGAAGCAGCTGGTGCGGCTCAGGGAGGCAGTGTCAGTTCTGATGAACAGCCTCGGCAATCAGATCCTGTCAGAGGCGGACCAGAACCTGCACACCAACAACAATCAGATCCTCATCCAGAACCAAGAGCAACAGCCCCCGGACCACTGCCCTCTGCCACTCATACTGAAAAAGGTCTCTGTCCAAACATCCTGCTCTCAGTCCCCAGGGCCACATTCTGACACGGACGATAATAATAACAAGAAGGTCTAATCCTGGATTAACATGTCTTTGAATGGGGATTCATGGCCATTTTCCCAGGGAAAGTATTTGTGCTTTATGTCTGGGAAATCAACGTGTAGATTACAGCTAGTTAGGCTTTCACAGTGATGACTCATGTCCCAGCAGAGTTTATGACGTCAGTAGAGTTTATTGTTTCAACTAAGTGTTTTGGAGTTGCTACACTATGTAACTCAAAACTAAATTATTGCCCAAATCTGACAAACCCTTGCCCCAAAACAGTACTCACAAATAATATTTTTATGATCCTAACAACTTATTCAGTGAACGTGTGAACATGAACAACTCTGGGAGGGAAGTTGAAGCTAGAGAAACAACTACTGACAAAGAGACAAAACTTGGAGCAGCTCCCTTGGTGCTGCACTGCAAAGCCAAACAGCAGCAACTGTGCCAGCACTGAAACTGACAGTGACAAATGACTTCAAAGTGTGTTCTGTCCTGGCAAAAATATTATTGGTGCAGAACTGTGTATTACTTATTTGGTTACTTTAATTGTTTAATATGTGTTAGTATGAAATCTGAACCCTCGACAAAAGTTTTGACCTCTAAAGCAAACACAAAAGGTTAAAACTGTCATTTTGTATCAATGAAGACATCCTGCCAAGTGATACAAAAGAAAATAGCAGTTATTATTAATGAATAATTTACTTTTTATCTTTTATTCTGATTAACAGTGTTTATTCCTTATAAACATGGAAATTAAAACATTTAACTAACTCTAAATTATGTTAGGTTAAGGTAACAATCACTAGATAACATCTGATTCACTAGCCAATCAGGATAATAAGATTTATTATTAAGATTTTATATTATATTAAGATTTACTTTTATAAAGCTTTCTACACTGCTGATTGTTAGTAACAGTCAGTGGCAATAAATTTTGTATACATGGTCTACTTAAATTTAACTTGGCGCTAAAACCAAATTCATCTCTGTTTATCTCAGATTGCTAGATATAATTTGACATAATTGGTGCAAGTACTAATGTATTCCTCACAGTCAGTCAGTAATAGCTCTAGCAAAGGAATATTGAATTGTCTCATTATCCAATAAAGTAATCCCATCATAGGCTTGTGAGAACCAGCATCTCATTGGCCAAATATTAATCACCTAAATTTTAGGTACAACAGTAAGGATATTTAGGGAGTTGTGGATTATTGGACAGAGATAAAGTTGACTTAGAGAACTCAACTTGTGACCTCAAAACTGCCATTGTATCTAAGAAACACTGAACAAAATATTTACTTAATGCATTAACTTAGCCAGAAAGTCACCAAGCTGCAGGCTGCAGCTGGGACCGTGGCCTTGCATGTGACTTATGGTGCACCGACACTCACTGTATTTCCCCTAAGAAGGACTCTTGGGACTGAAAAGCACATACTGTAATTCCCCTAAGCACCACACATTGCACGAAACATTACACAAACAAATGGCTAAACAAATGAATGCATGGACAGATGCTGCTATAGTGGTGCTCCTCCTGAGGGGTGTGCTGTTCTTCTCAGGTGGCATGGGTTAGGTCAGAACACATCTTTGAAGGATTTCTTGTTTATTTCTGACTATTAAAAGACTTTGCAAGAGAGAAAGAAAAGGCAGAAAGTAGTGACTGCAGTTGCTGTTTTTCTCTTATCTTTGTATTTAGTGCATGCTTTGGCACTAAAAATGAGGCTTAGAGATGGGAGGGAGTCAAAATGTTTATGCACCAGATAGCTATCATGATATAAATAATGTTAAGAAAAAATAATTTTTGGTGCAGTCAGTTAATGCTCATAGGAGTCTGACTTTGTGGACCAGTCTTCATGTCTGTGTGAAAGATTAGCAGTACATGCTGCACATGATGTGAATAGATGTAAAATGCTCATACAGAATCTCCTCAGTATGTCTGTGTTGTTGTTGACACAGTTACTGTCAGGAAGGTCTGTCAAATACAGTAAAAAACTACATAAACATACCTCTGAGATGGTGAAGTAGTTTGATGTTTTGATGTGCAAAGCTCTAATGTATCTCACACCCCTGATGTTTCATTTGTGGATTAGGACTGACGAGAGCTTCCAGGAATAGACTGTTCCTTTGATGATGCACCTCAAGACAATATACAAAAGTCTATAAGTTTGTTTAATATCATAAACATTGAGGGTCCAGTGTGTAAACTCTATTATCATTATTATTATTATTATTTTTACAAAGGACTTACCCACCCTCATTTAAGTACCATAATTTGTTTGTGCTATTTTGTACTATAAATCTTTGTTTTTCAAATAGTGCCACTTTTCCTGGATAGTGAATGCATAATTTTGAAAGGAAATGCCTCATATTTTCCAGCTGGAACAAAAAAAAACAGAACCAGACACTATCTAGAGCATGATTGCAGGCAGAGATTTCAGTGCATTATGGGCTGCTTTTAAAGTTGTGATTCATCTTTAGATCTGTTTTTGCTAAATGGTTACATTTTTTTGGGCAAGAAACATTACTGTGCCTGAAATATTTTCTAATTCATTTCATATAGTATGTTTTTCCTTCCAAAACTGATATGCAATGTTTTGGAATAAAACACACCATATGATTGCAGTTGAGATACAAATGAAATTTTATTGATACCCTATAGCAGAAATAGCGTAATTGAAGCAACAAAAGGTATCTATATAGGAAGATTGTGATTGATAATAAAATGGTAAAAAAAGATGCAAATAGTTGATATTAAAAAGGTAAAAAAAAGATACAGATTAACTGTTTACAGTTGATAAAGTACTGTTTATAAATGTTTCTCCATGATGGCTGTAGTAGAAATCAGTTCTGTTTACTGCTGTTGACAAATTTGCAGATACCTTTCTTTTCAGAAAAGCTGTCAGTTCAGTTGTCAGGATCAGTTGCTAGTCCGTAGTTACATATATCAGTGTCCGTGGATATACATGCAGGCTCACGGTGCTGATATTTGACAGCGTTTGACAGGTTCATAAACCAACTGTGACGGCTCAGAGGACACACTGCCTACCGAAGACAAGAGCCAGACAGTTGGCAAAATATTGCTCCCACATCTCCCACTGTCATCAGTAACCTGGCTATGTGGCAGAGGCAGTACTTTTAATGTACCCATGAGTCTTAAGATTGGAAAAACCTTGCACTATTTAGATGCCTTGCGTCTTCACTTGATTGGTGGATGGCAATAAAGCCTTTAAAATGTGTTTTCCAGCTGCTGCTGAGTGGCGATGAGATGTTGCAGGTGGCCAGTGCTCAGTGTATGGCATTCATCCTGGTTCATTCCCCTAGTCAGTACTCTGCTCCCTTCATCCTTGCTGATGTACCTGGTGAGGCACACACGCACACACACACACAAACACACACAAATACACACTGTGGCTACAGGGTGCTAGCTGTAATTCTCACAAGCTGTTGCATCCTTTGATTTTGCCTTCTGTAAATAATTTCCACTGCTTTCTTCACATCCCCTTTCATCCCCCCTCCCCCCAAACTGTCTTTGTGCCATTTCTGTTTGTCTCACTGTATTTCTTGCCTTTTGTCTTTGTTGTATTTTCTCACTTTCTGTCTACATCTCGTTCTTTTTCTTTCACGTCTCACTATACTTCCTTTTCTTTGTTGCCGTCTTTCTCTTGACCGACTCTTTCTCTCTCCTCTCTTTATTGTTATGTTTCTGTCTTTGTGTTATTTCTTTTGTCTTTTTGTCTCTCTATCTCTCATCCCCCACAGAGTTTCTGTTTGAGCGTCTGGCTAGCAGTAGCAGTGAGGTGCTGCTGTGGTCTGTCTACAGCTGCCTGCTCCCGCTGACAGAGGATCCGCTGTTCTTCTCCAAGTGTCACTCTGTCTACGGTGAGAGCACAGGCAGAACAGAAAACAGTCCTGAGACTCGGCCGCATCATCCCTGTGTGTGTGTGTGCGTGTGTGTGTGTGTCTAGAGAGAGCTAGGAAGAGAGAGAAAGTGAGTGTGCTTGTGTGAAACCAAGGTCCTATCAGACAGGGAAATTCACTTAGGGAATTTAAACTAGAATATCATGGAATTTTTACTGTATTTGATTTGAGTTAAAAAAAAATTCACGGCAGTCATTTCGACGTAAAATAGCAGGTACACACAGGTGATACTCATGATTAATTAAGGCTCTGTTCCATTTAATGGTTTCAGAGTATGCCAACATGCCCAACATCGGGACCCATAAATGGAATAAAGCCTGAATTAACGTCATTAGTGACATGTGTGTTTACCTGCTATTTCACATAAAATGGCTGTGAAGAAGGTCCACTGCCCACTTGGCTCTGCTGTCCCAGACAGACTGGAAGGGGCTTCCCTCTCTCTGTGATCCTTCCTAGAATTTCCTCCATTTTTTTTTTTTAACCATTTTGGCTTCTGAAGTTTTTTCTTGCCCACTCTGAGGGTTCAGGTCAAGAGTGTTGTTTTGTTTCCTATAAACTGTGGTCTGTAAAGCCCTTTGAGACTGTAGCAGTGATTGAGCGGCTATACATAAACTTGAACTTGAACATGAACTAGCTTCAGTTAAAAAAACAAAACAAAACAGTAACTTGTTACTAACCAAATCAATGTTACGTTCTAGCAATGTTTATTTTCCATTGTGTTTATGTTATGTTTACTTCCCTTGCGGAATAAAACAGAATAATAAACTTTACAATTTTTTTGCTCGATTACTTACACACTATAACTGGGAATATTAACTAAACATCCCAAACCATAACGCCATCTACCAAAAAAACATGATCACACATGATCTAGATTTGTTGAACTTACTGTGAAAAACATATCTCTGGCTGCACCATGTGTGCACTTAGTAAACTTTGGAAGTCAATAACATAAACTCAGGTCATCACAACTGAAACCTAGTTTACGTAAGTGCCATTTTTCATTTTTACAGCAGTGTTTTAAGTTGATCTCATCAGTGTGTAATGGCAAGTGTGTGTGTGTGTGTGTGTGTGTGTGGTGTCTGAAGGCAAAGTTTGGTTTACATGGAGGATTACCTGATTTGGTTCTGATGTGGAAGTTTGCGGTTTGTGAAGATGAGTGTACAGTTTTGAATTTGAGTTTAGAGTTTGGGGAAATTTGGGAAAAAATTTGAAGGAAGGTGTCTTAACAGTCAGGGAAAACTGTAATAAGATCTCTAAAACTGACTTGTGTTCAAAATTTTGGTCAACTTAACAACATAATGTTATGTTCCTGGAGGTCATGAGATTTAATACTGTAGTTATGGAAAGCCATTAAAAAGTCAGGGATTTTACAAAATGCACATGAAGGCACACTCTGTGTTATATATAACACAGAGTGTGCCTTTATGTGCATTTGTGTCATTACCATTGGTAAATCAGTTGTTTAGATCCTAATATTGCCAGACTATTGCTCCACCTCAAAGAAATTGTGAAGAAAGCATTGCAGTACAAATCTAATTTACCATTACAAAGGATGTGATGTATCCTTCCCTATTATATGCTTGCTGTAGTTTAATATCACAAGACATAGTTACCACAGAGCTGTGTACTGGTAAATTAGAAGGACAAAGCGTGCTGCACCAGCTACCACTGAGTGTGTGCTGTGTGCATGTGTTACATTTATGGATATGCCACTCAGTTTTAAGAGGGAACACGCTGTAACCCCATCAGTCAAACCTGTCTCATAAAAAGTGTCACTGAGCAAGATTAGACGACTTCCACCCAGGCTCAATGTTGTGTGTGTGGGTCTGCCTGCTTGTTTGTGTGCAGAGTTGAGTCAAGCATACCTTTAAGGTAAGGTGTGTGTGTGTGTGTGTGTGTGTGTGTGTGTGTGTGTGTGTGTGTGTGTGTGCTTTAGGTATTGAGTCCCTCGTGCGCAGTCTGAAGGAGGCTCTGAGGCTGACCAACTTGCAACTGCAGAAACAAGGCCTGCTGCTCCTCACTGTGATACTGGAACGGTGAGACTGGTGTTTATATTATTTAAGTAAACTCTACTTGCCAGCGTCTGATTTCTAGGATTGCAAGACACACATTTGTTGGAATATTGTTTCAAGTGTCTTTAGGAGAGAAAAAGGGTTAAGTTACTTTAAGGCCAAAGTTAGTTATCATTTGTGATTCAAGTCAGATTTATGAATGGAGGTTGAAAGACCTCAGAAGATCCAGTAACCAAAATACTCAGTCAGTACAGCTCATATTCAGGAAAGAAATAAAGTTCTCACAAAACCCCAATATCAAATGTTATAATTGCTGGATAATGAAATATCTCATGAAAAGGTAGCAAATATGTCCCTCTAAATTGCTGGATAATCTAATATCATCATATTATCAGATTCAGCTATGATTGCTACTTAATAAGGACTGTAACAGATGATGAAATAATAATATTAACACATAATATAATTACAGTTAATTAATTAAAGTACTTCCTCTCTTCTTATTCTTTTGAATTATTACATTATTAGTCTATGTTATTATTACATCGTCATATAAAAAACTTAGATCCCTTCTAAAATGTTGCCAGTTGATGTAAGAATATGATGTTATTACATTTCCAGGAATTTAAAACATTAACAGGTGTCATTATATCAACCCATTTATGAACATTATTAAACATTTTGTTACATTTGATGATGTATTGCTGTTATTACAAAATCAGTTGTAAAACATCTGTCTGAGTCGTGAAAACTGAAGAGTCTTTTCATTTAAAAGGCAGACTATGCAGTATCAAGTGGGAGGGCACACCATTGTTTACTAATGTTAAGGAGGAAGCGGAGGAAGTATAAAACCCTTGAAGACTAATAACCTATAGAATTAACGTAACACTTTCAAATGGCCGTCTTGGGTTTGATGTTTTAATGTCAAATGTACTCAAAAAAGATAAACAATGGAGTGAATTGCTCTTATATTTTGGGTCATTATGGGTTAAAAGAGTTGTCCTGAACTCCTGAGGCATTTCTAAGTTATATTGTTTTGAGAAATTGGCATTCATCATTCTTTACCACATCATAATAAGGTGGTGTGAACTCCCCTTTCAGACTGTGTAGTCTGCCTTTAACAACAACAAAAATCTAAGCGGGTGCACACAGTAATATAGAATATATTTTTGCACCACTGCCTGCTTCTCATGAATATATTACTGTTTGCTTAAGTGGTTAAGTCAGACATCTGAAGAACAAATGAAGGTTCATCTATACTGAGTATAATATATGGAGCAACGTGTACAAATTTAACTACACGAGCATGGAGAAGGGATCTCCTGTAAAACATGTTAAATACAGTGCACTGGGCAGTTTAATTAGATTTGAATTAACTGTCTGCTGGCTCGCAGATGAGAATATATTGCGAGGCAGTAAAACACGCTCATATTTCTGCAACGCTGACATAATTTTAATAGAATGTTCCACCCATCACATGACAGGGATACAGGGGAAAAGAGATTTCAAACGGTGAGGGAAATTTGTCCTTTACGCTGAGTGGGACAGTAAAAAAGTAGCGACACTGAGAGTTCCGAAGTGCTGAACAAGCTAAAGTGTGTGT
Source organism: Myripristis jacobus (assembly GCA_900302555.1). Lineage (NCBI taxonomy): Eukaryota > Metazoa > Chordata > Actinopteri > Holocentriformes > Holocentridae > Myripristis > Myripristis jacobus. The sequence continues at coordinate 979 of OMLB01026635.1, read as the reverse complement.
GCGAGAGAAATGAAAGTAGTCCCACCCAATTTGAGTGTGAAAGTGTCTCTTAACAACATGCGTGTGTGAGCGCTTACATATGTTTGTATGTGGGTAGAAATGTATGCATACATGGTTGTGCTAGTTGTGGTTTTGGTTGTGTATGAGTGTATCTGTTTACCTGTCTTTATTTTATTTGCATCTGCCTTGTTGCATGTGAATGTGTGTGTGTGTGTGTGTGTGTGTTTACCTTTATGTGCTATTCGCATGTGGTATTTGGCCCACACTACACTGTTCTATGTGGCCGCTGTTGTGGCAACAGCAAGCTCTGCTCCACGGCTGCTGTGGTGTGGCGTCGTAGACCTGAGAAAAACACTGGTGATCTTTCTAACGCCAATAGGTCAGCACTATTTGTTTATTATGTGTTCCTGTCCTGAAAGAAAGAAAAATTATGTCTGCGTGTGTAGGTGAGTGAGAGGGAGAGACAGGGTGAGTGTTTTTTGTGACTCAGCATGCAGTCACTAATATTGGGATAACAAGCCAAAGATATATCGAAAGAAAATTAGATAGATGAGATAAATGAACATCAGGCATCAGGAGAGACTGTCAGCTTTTGATGGGCCTTTACTGATGGGCCTTTTCGCTGTCAAAAAGTGACAGCGAAAAAGCCCTAAAAAGCCCAGTAAACCTTTTGGTACTGACTGTGTGCCTATCAACCATCATACAGTCAGCACAGCATACAGCCAGATTGTCACACAATTATTAATTGTCTCAGTATTTTATTTGTCATTTGTTCAGGACTGTTTTTGGATTCATAAATGAATGTAAAAAAGACACTGGTCTGATTTTCTGTGTGTGTGTGTGTGTGTGTGTGTGTGTGTGTGTGTGTGTGTGTGTGTGTGTGTGTGCGTGCGTGCGTGCGTGTGCGTGTGTGTGTCTGTGTCTGTGTCTGTGTGTCTGTGTCTGTGTATGTGTGTGTCTGTGTGTGTGTGTGTGTCTG
>OMLB01026634.1:91030-104021 GCA_900302555.1 Myripristis jacobus | reverse complement strand
GTCTGCAGATGAAGATGAAGATGTCAGCAAGCAGATTAACAGGATGAGACAAACAGAAAAGCAAAGGGAGGAGAAGAAGAACTGGTGATTGGGGGAGGAGGAGGAGGAGGAGGAGGAGGAGGAGGGTGGGGTCAGGGAATGTTGTGCTGGCAGGCTAAGTAGATTGCACATATCTCGGAATGCAATGTATGGTACAGTGAACTTGCAAGTAAGCCTTGTGATCTCTGATGCATGTGTCCCTTTTTCATTTATGATATGTATGTTTTTCTGTGGTCTTGTTATCAGCCATTATGCATGTCTAGCATATTTAAGGTGTTTGTGCTTTAGATAGACTGAAAAGAGCCATGCAACAAAGATTCAAACTCAAGACAAGGAGGGACCTACTGTCTTTGTAGGGGCAGAATCGCTCTGAGCTGGTGTAGGGGAACTCGATGAGGTCGGAGCTCACCCCACGAGGGGGTTCAGACCGCACGTCAGCCGAGTAGGTGGCCTTCACCTCGCTCAGAGAGGTGGTCAAATCACACATTGTCTCTGTGGTCCGGATGCAGTGAGGGTTCCTCTGTCGGTCCTTACCAACCCTGCAGCAACAGGGAGTCAGATAATTCCATTAGAAAAGACACTGTAACACAATTATATATCATCATAAGAGCATCATAGGTCATTATAGGGGCACTGCAAGATCTAGGAGGCATAAAAGTATCATAAGCATATTAGAAGCACACTGTCAGTACATGATAATTGTTATAAACAGAGCACAGTGCAACAGGGTGCGACAACACTGTAGTTAATGACATGATGTTAAACTGTAATTTTCCATTTTGGTTTTGGTCTGAAAAAAGGTTATCTATCCTTCTTATGGACCAAAGCAGTATTTTTTAATGTCTGATCCATTTACTACATTTTAGACCCATTTTACATTGCAGCATATTCGCGTTGATTTTAAAATTTGAATTTTGGTCTGAAACGCACCCCTTTAATTGTTCAAGTCTTCAGAACAAAACATGGAATACTGAAGTGAAGAAAGGTTGAAGTCTCTGAAAGTTCATATTCATATTGTAGTGGAATGAATGGCAACCAGCGGCTGGATAAAAGGGAGGAAAATGATATTGCAGTTCTAAAATACGACTGCTTGCTTCAGGAAATGACTGGCATGCAGAATTAAGTTTTACACTTTAAGTAGAGTGTAATTGCAACATGCATTTAGGGTTTACACAGAAAAGGACATTTTTAGTTCCAGTGGCATCTCATCTTATTGACTGGAGATCTTTCACCTAAACTAAACATTCCAGTAAAAGCTTTTAGTGGATCAATACTGACGTCTTATCTGCTGCCGTGAATCTCTCCTCCCTGACCTCTAAAGGGAGCATGATTCAATCTAACACTAAGAGTTGTCATTTATCATGAAGGAAGGTTGTTACATATTAATGATTTACCTATGGGGATTGAATGCCATTGCAATGAAAAGAAAAAAAAAGTCTCTTTGCCACATAGGGGGTTTGGATGCGGGTACTTACGGAGAGAACTCAACAGTGTATGTGTAATCAGCTGTTGGCTTGGGTCCCCACTTCAGCAGCGTTTTAAAGTTGGTAGATATCCAAGTGACATTTTGTGCTTTGGGAAAGGAATCTGCAAGATGAAACGGGTTGCCATATGAACAGCCTGGAGATCTAATGTCAGGTGTTGGAGGTCAGATAATGTACAGCAATCTTTCTGGAGAGGTGTCTCCACGCCCAGGTAGTTCAGCAACACACACTGCCTGCATGGCACTCGGAGCATGTGAAATGTACTGTGTTCTCTGCTGCCCTGCACCTGCTGACTGAACACACATTTACCTTTCACTTGTACAGTAAAATCAGGGCTGATGTGTGAATATTCTCCTTGTTACAGGCATATAACCAACTGCATATATTTAAATAAGATTTTTCATAGTGTTACCACTTACATTTGCTCTGATTGTGTATTATCATATTGCACATGCACGCTCTGCGCCCATTTCTCTATAATTCCAGTGATGTAATCCGCACTTTCCCCTATTCCTATTATTCATAGTCTTTGCCGGATGTATGTGTTTCCCCCATTTGTTATGATGATATAATTTTTTTCCCACATTCTTATTCTCTTTCTCTTTCTGTTGTGTAGTTGCTGAAATGATAGGTACAATTTCCCCCCGCGAGAAGCAGTAAAGTTTGACTTTATTTGTCTAAGTCTGAGACAACCTTTATAATATCAAGTAGTGGAAATTCCATCTACTCGATAAGCAAAACAGAATATGCATCAGTAATTATTTAAAAATTAATAATTCTGTGAGACTAAATTCTGTGAGTGAGCAGATGGGACCCACCTGAGGCTGACGCTCTGACGACAAACACACTGACGAAGAGAGCGACAACAGCAGCGGCTACTCCACTCTTCATGTCGTATTCCAATCTCTGTGCGACTCCAAAAGCAGAGGTGTGTGTGTCTGTATGTCTCTGTGTCTGTGTCTGTGTGATGGATTCAGTTGTCACACTTCTCCGCTGAGAGCCGGGTGAGAGTGGCGGCTGTGCTTCAAGAGCCCTGCTCTTACGGCGTAACGTTTGACCAAATAAGGAGATTCCGGCTGTTGCGTCGTCAGAGGGGAGGAGCCAGTGTACGTGACTGTCCGGCTGAGGGTATACGCTAGAGTACATCTTCCATCGAAGAATACAATAAACGGTGCCCATATTACTACCAAAACCACTAAGTACAAAAATACTATGAATTACACGATATTAATATTTGTAAAACAAAACAAAAACAACAACAACAAAAAAAAAAACTCTATTAGATGTAGGGACAGACGAAATATTTTTATTTGGTAAATATAATAAAATATAAACATAGATTATACAGATGGAACTTGCGCCCTGAATGCATGTACATCTGGGAATACAGCAAATATAGAATAAAATAAATTGTTCCTCTCTATTGATATGCAAAGCCATATAGATAGATAGATAGATAGATAAATATATAGATAGACAGATTTACTTTATTGATCCCAGACTGGGAAATTCTTATGTTACAGCAGCATCAATAGACACATAAAATAAAATTAAATAGAATAGAGTAGATTCAGAAGTATATACAATAAAGACTAAATATATACAATAAAGTCAATAAAGACTAAATATATACAATAAAGACTAACCTAAGAATATGAGATATGAAATGTGAAATATACAGATGGTAATAAATATGAAATATACAGATGGTATGGCACAGAGTTAGCATGTATAGTAAATATCATTCAAAGGATAAGTCACCATCCAAAACTAAAATGCACATACAACTACCTAGGAGAAATAGTATCATTATTTTCTAAATGGATGAACTATCACTGTAATATATCAAAACATTAATTACACCCATTCATAATTAACACAGTGCTGTACGTTCTGTTGGTTGTGTTCAGAGACACTATAGATGATGAAATTTAATATAAAAGGTACATCACAGATTGATATTAATCTAATATCACATTTTTCAAAATAGGTGAATTATCCTGGGCTGTTGGATATGGTAGCTACAGCACAGTGATAATTAGCCAGCTGGCATTATCTAAACACAAAGTGCAGCAGTGATGCAATGTTCAGCTTCAAGTCAAAAAACAGAAATGGATCATGTGTCCATGCAGTCCTGTGGTATGATCTGAATCTGAAGAGTTGGAGAGAAATTAGTAAATCAATAAAAGAGAATATATTCTCAGGCACCGTTGTCAAATGCTGTCGGTCAAGGCTGGAATTATGTGCCATAAAGCCCTCTGTAGGACTTTGTCAGCTGACGTTTTTCTTTAGTCGGTGTCCTTGGCTTTCTGAGCACTGTATTTCTTTTTTTTTTTTCGTTGTTGTTTTGGAGTGTTGTGGAGCTGTGTGTACTGTCACTTGTCAAAAATTAAAAGTGGACTTGACTTAACTTGAATTCATAGGACACACCTCGTCCTACCTAACCAACGCCCATGTCTCAAGATCTTTTTTGCAACACTAAACTCATTACTCATTTTACAATGCTTGCCACAAAGTAAAAGCTTTCCCCCCTCACACAGCAGGCATGGCACAGGGGTTTTATGGTGAGACGGCTGGAAAGTGGGACACTTTTGTGAGCCAAGGCCAGTCGGTTCATGCAGCCTTAGTTGCTCGCTGCTTTGTCCCTGCATTCATGAGCACTGGCTGTGAATTGTGACTTGTCTGAGATGTTCCCTCCCATATAGAGGATTTTGTGAGTGTGTAATTGTTTTATTAAATGACTATAATTCCACAATGACCCATTAAAACATGAACACATTTGCTTGATTTTTTTTTTCAAAAACATAGAAATTACCTGAAAATTAGTGAGAAATTTGTAATGAATTACAAGACAGTCATCAGAAAATGGAAGAAAATACATGAAAATAATAGAAAATTAGGCAAAAATATATTGGAAAATTAGCAAAATAAATAAATAAAAGTTCTAATTAAATTCCAAGAAAAGGTAAAACCAAACCCCAAAACATTAAAATAAGAAATTAAAAAGTGAATGAATAAAACCAGAAAAAAATGAATAAAACCATCAACAGATTAAAACTCAATGGGAAGAGATAAATAAAGAATGGACTTGACAAAAAAATTAATTTAAACATGTCATTGGTGGAACAGGATTTAATCTGGGACGGGAGGCTATTCCAGAGCCTGGGAGCCTGCTAAGATTTAAAGGAGTGCTGAAGGTTCATTAGACAACCTCATAACATTTGAAAAGCAGAGAAATCATGAATTACAACATTACGGAATGGAAACCCTAAAAAGATAAATCCTCAGTGAGGCTGAAAAGATGTCACACTTCAAAAATATGCATTGATTTGACAGTAGCAAATGTATGACACCCATTGGAATCTGCCAAAAAAAAAAAAAAAAAATGACACATCAGTCCTTGATACTTTTCTTGTTTCCTCATAAAAGGCTTTCAGTCAGCTCTGTGGCAGCCAGTGCACTCATAGTAGAAAGAATGAATGACTGGTTTCCAGTGGTATGCTGACCACGGAGCCACATTTACAACTGCATGACGTAATGCTGGGGCAAACTCATCTCTAACCCCCGACGCCTGCTGGAGCCTGACTAATACCCCTGCTAACTTCATTATAGGACTGACAGACACTGAAGCTCTGCATGAGTCAGGACACTCACACTTACTGTACATTTAGAGTGGGCCCAGTAGAAACCTATTTATAGGGTCAGATCTCTCTGAATTTCCACAGTCACAGAAATGCCACCTAATATGTGTTTACAGCCTATACAATGAGATGAGGAATTTTTACCATATTAACCACCAAAAGTTTATATGAAGCGGCAACTCCAGACTTAGGAGTTTATTTCACCATGACTTATTTTTGCTGGTTTCGAGCTAGCGAGCTGCAGGAATGTGCATCGGCTGGCTGGCGAGTCACCCAAACTTTATTTCCAAAGAGCCCACTGCCCCAAGAAAACATATGGTAATGAAGGGCCAGACAGTAGCGCGCTCCGCTGTGGCTCAGAATACCAATGAGCTCACTGACGGGAAGGACTGAATGCAAATCCCAGAATCACATCAATGCTTTCCATAGAAATAAAGCACAGCATGAGCCCTACTACTGACAGACACACAAAGCTCTAAAGAAGACGGCTCAGGAGCAGGATGGGGAATACTCTGATACTAAGACTTACAAAAATCTTCAGGCTTGTTCGGGTACCATGATCGAGGCTTTTGCTCGCAGAAATCACATTCATGATGGATGAAGGCTATTAGGCTAAAGTGATCCCCTATTAAACTCTATTTTTGTTGAGCATGAACCCATTTTTCCACACTAAATTCTCCTGATAGGTAAACACAGCGGCCAGTCTGAACGTACTCTCCTTAACATATCTGTTGATGGATGATGACAATAAATCACAGTGCTGGAAAAAAGCCTCAGGGCTCTGGTGACTCTGGAGAGGTTTTATTTATCTTCAGAAAAACATCCCTAAGTACTTCATACAGTATGCTTCCACATCCCTGGGAATTAGACATACCAACAGTTACAAATAAGTCGAGGCGGCAACTGTGGATTGCACTACTAATGTTCGCTTTGTGACAAGACTTATGCACACCTCCACTTCACACGCTGCAGCCGCCGTAGCTGCATTCTCTAGGCTTAGTGGTCTGTGGCCTTTTATAGGACAACAGAATAGCATGAAATCTCTGGGGTATCTCTCTCTATTGTCTCTGAAGAGAATACAGTGCAGCTGATTAGACTCAGCCTCTAGGATTTTAGCCTTAATTACTTTCCCAGGCCCAGTCCCAACAGGAAGGAGAGGAGAAACATAGGGGCTGAGAGCTGGGGGCCTGTAATGTATTAATCAAGGCATCACTGGACTGTTGTGGTTTGATCCCATATTCATTAGAAAAACACCCTCATTCAACTTTTTGTCTCATTTCCTGCCAACTTCCAAAATACCCTGTGACAGGCCTTTCAAAGACTGTGGGCCTCCCCTTGAAAAAGCTTAGGAAAAGGTGTCCCCCATCTCAATACTGAATGTCTATGAAAGCAGCATGATCCCATTAAATATCCCAGAATAGCTTCATACTGCTGTTCAACATCAACATAAGATCAAATGGCAGGCAAATATGTAAAAAATTCATTTTAAACAATAGTTGACTCCAAAGGCATCTATTAGTTTGACTTGGGGAAAGATTCCCTGGAATTACTTCTAAATGACCTTTCTACAGTGCAGCATCCCTTTGATGACTCATTTTAAAGATTGGGTTTGTTAGAGATGTTCCATGAGTTTTGGTGACCCCCCGCCCCTCGCCTCCCATCTAGAAAACCTCTGCCCTGTGAGAAAGAGGGAACGAGTCACAAATTGTGGTCAACTGCATGCACACAGATGACATGAAAGGTAAGCCCACCTAAAGCCAGTGTACACACATTTTATCTGCAGATTGCAAACTGTTGGCATAGTGTACTCACCTTTTTAGTCTCTAAGCTCTTGTGCCACTGATGATTTTATGGTTTAGAGCAGGGGTTTTCAAAGTCTGACACTGTGGCTCTCCCCTTTGACAAATTTTAGAAAAAGGTTCCCTCATAGCTTAGCTCAGCTCCTGGATATCTATGGGATCATGTAGCTGCTATTTGATCGCACAGACGTCCAACAATTTGAGCTAAGATAGCCTAATTATGCTGTTTGACATGGCTTCATGTCAAACAGTACATGAAAAGGAGTGACTTTAAGCTTACTTAATATTAACATACTTCTTAATTGTATTTTGTGTTTTTATTGATGCTGCTGTAACGTGGGAATTTCCCAGTTTGGGATCAATAAAGTAAATCTATCTATCTATCTATCTTTTCTAAAATTACCCAGAAGTGTCTGTGAAGTATCTCTTTAACCGAATGGCAGATATTTGAAAAGCTCTGGTTTAAAGGTTATGAAAACTGTCTGTGGGTGTTTTTGTCGTGCTAGTCATTACGACCTCTTTAACATGAGCGGACACACACCATGGTCAAGGTCATTTCCTAAACATCCTTTATCGAGGGAGGATTTTTATTTAACAATTCACAATGACACAATGAGAAATGAAGGGAAGACATGACCCCGAGGGCTCAGGGGCAATCAAGCCCAACACATAGGAAATGATAAGAGGTGCTGGTAAATTCTAACTGTCAAACTGCTGGCATGGGTAATGCTTGCAGTGCACTTCCACAGAACTTCCAGTGTGAACTTTTTCATGCTCCTGTGTTTAGACTGTTGTTTTTGGACTTTGTTGGGACGTTGTTTGTTTTCTGTTCTCCCTGTGTTTTTGGTCTTGTTCTCCTGTGCCCTCTATGTGCCAGTCTCGTTTGCCCAGACCAGTCCCACACCTCCCCTGAGTTTGACTCATTAACCCCGATTGCTCTGTTTCTCCCCAGTGTTTCCATCAGCCAATCCTCTGTGTTCTCCAAGCCCCTTCTCCAGGTGTGTCTTGTTACTTTGTTAGTCTCTAGTGTATTTAAGTGTGGTTTTGTTGGTTCGTTGTGTGTGTTTCTGCTTGGAGCTCCTTATGTCTTCCTTTATTGAATATGTGTAATACGTGTGCCTGCTTGGTCTGCTGCCTCCACATGTAACTAACTTCCCATAATCTTACTGTGAAAAACAGTATTCAGTATGCTGTGCAGTGGTAATTGTCAGAGTCAAATAAAAGCTACGAGGTCATGCATGTCTCAATCATTCTCAATTGATTACAAATGGGTTTATGTTTCTGTGTTAACAAATGTCCATCTTTCCAACAATGATTCATTGGATTTTGTCGGAAGGTTGTGTTTGCATTGGGCTATGAAATGAACAGAAAAGGAGCTGAACCAGCTTCAAAATGGGGATGCTCCTCACATCACCTGTGGCACATGAAGTATGTTAAATATGCTATTATCTCACTGTGAACGCATCTCTGTTACGTTACCATGTGCAGCGCTAGCCTCCGCAGTCAAGCAGACAAACAACAGAGTGCCACCTGCAGACACTGAAACGTAGAGAGATGTCACAGTACTCGATACTTCGGTTGAACAAAGCAAGGGCCATCTGGCACCAAAAACAAAGACAAAATATACCAAAAAAAAGAATGCCCACCAACAAAAGGGAGATAAAACAAAAAGACACAAAAAAATCAAAGAACTGAGGAGCTTGAGGATTATACTTCCAGAATGGACAGCAGCTTCTTGTAGGCTACTCAAGAGCACTTTTCCTGATTCTCAGTTGCTAAACTGTTGAGCAATTAACATTTTGGCACACTGTTCATCTGCGAAAGTGCATAGCAGACTGGTTAGGTAATGTCCTGCGACCATGTTACAGCTGCAACATACTGCCATGTATCATGGCACCAGCATGATCACAGAGTTCAGTTCAGTGGCCGAGGAGGAAACGCTGCAAGGTGGACCCGTTTCTTGGTCCAAGTTAAGATTTATTTGAAAATGACATTTAGCCCTTCAAATTCACAATGCCTGCTTCCAGTTTCCCCTTTCTCTGTCTAGTAACAAGGAAATCCTAAGAGCTTCCTCCTTTTTTCTCGAAAGAGAACATCTTACGGAGAAAGGAGCTTTTGAGATTGGGTGTGAACAGACACACATCCTGTTTTCAAAGCTTGCCAGTTGTGGCATGTTTACTGAGGGCCTTGTCCAGTATCTCTCTGCTAAAGAGAGCAGACATGTTTACTTTTCACAGTGATGATTTCGTAGTTGAATCTTTTAGTTGTACCAGAGACATCCTGTTTCAGAGTTATGCAACAAGTTGACTGAGTTTCATACACAGCTACAGAAGCCAGGTAGATAGTGCCAAGGCAAGTGCAAACTTGTGACAGTAAAATCAGAGCTGCATCAAAGCTACATTTTCATGTTGAAACTCTTCATCAGCATGAGTAGTAGTGCTCACACAGTCTAAACAACCATGAGTCAGGCTTTTATGTGGTCTCTGACCACTAAACTGAAACTGCCACTGGCCTGATAAGTTTTGTGAGGAGGTAGATTTGTTCTGGAATTTGGAAAATCCTAGTTGGAGCCCTGTGTGTGCTAATCTGCACCTCCCTCTGGCAGCGTTGCCATCACAGGACACACACCTCGCGGCTAGTCAGTGGGGAAAAGTGCTCAGTGCAGCCTTGATCCATGACCAACATCTCTGCCAGCCTTTGTGATGTTACATACATGCATTTGGAAATCCCAGCCCTCATTCTCAGTCTTTACCTCATTCATTAAGATATTGCCTCGCCCCTTTGGTTCTAAAACTTAATCAGTTCTTCGCTAGCCCATGACCAAGCCTCCCAGCAAATCTGTGCAAATCCATCTGGTACGTCTGAGCTGTCCTTTCCGTTAGAAAGGGCTGATGTCATCGCCACCTATGGTATTGCCTCTTTGGTGGATGTTACAACTATTTTGCTCACAGATTCTAGTAAAGAGGAATGTAGCTACATTATCTATGTCTGCTTAAGTCTTTCTTACTGTTGGCGAGATCACATGGATTTTTTTTGTTCCATGTTAGCTGAAGCAAAATGGAACCTCAGTAGAGTGATGGGTTGTATCGTTCCCTGGATGTGATATGAGTCCACATGGTGGTGAAATCTCCTCATTAATTGCTCTGTGCTCCCCGGGGCTTGGTATTGTTGCATATACTCTATACGTTATTGTACACAGTATTATTAAGCTGTATAGAATATGGTTCTCTAATTATTAGGCTACCTAACCGAGACAAACACAACCAGGAACAGATTGTAATACAATGAAATCTTTGAATGTATGCAACAAAATATTGATACTGATATATTGTAACACTGTGCTGCAATATATCAGTTACTAGCTTCATGCACACTGAAAAGGAAAAAAATAATTAATGTCATTAGTAACACCTGTGTTTACCCTGCTATTTATACCAAAATTGGATGCTGTGAAAAATGTCTATAGACTTGATTGATTGAGTTCATTTGACAAATTAAAGATCTGGTACAGGAGTGTACATACACAATAAAATTAGTCAGGGTATCACAATAAAGTAACATGACTTAATTGCATTGTGGTCCTTGAGATTCATGGCTAGGAGGCAGGCAGGAATTGGTAATAGCAGGACTCTGCAAGTAATAACTCATATTTGACCCTAATACACACAGATGAATAAATACATGAAGAACAGAGAAAGAAAAAACGACTTAATGCATGTTTAAGTGCGCGATAAAAGAGAACGCTGCATCGCTCATGCACAGCCAGTTGTTTGCACTAGCAGGTGGTCAGCTGTGTTGGGAAAAAAACTGAACATAAATACGTCAACCTTTCCTAGAGGGATGATGCGGACCAAGAGGAAGTGTGACGTAAAGTGTGCAATTTTAGGGTACAGTTGTGGCCATCGTTCCAGATGTATCACAAGCTGAGTCACTTTTTTCATGCCAAAGTTTCACATTGGCGAATCTCGAGGATTACTGTAAATACCCACCAACCCTCTCCCACACACACGCACACATTTAAGTTCCTCTTTATCAGAATGTTATGCTGTGCTTAGAATTGTCTAGTTTTGCTCAGAGGCGAGGGCAGGCAGAGTTTGGCAGGGTGACCAGCAGCCCTGAGTGTGAGGCCCTGCAGGGAGTTAACCACAAAGGACATGCACAGAGAGAAGGCTTATCACCAATCTCAGATGACTGATAAGGGCCAAGCACTGGGATTACATTCCTATGCAGGGATTTGTCTACTGCATTATACAACAGTCACATATAAGCAAGCCTAGTACCTCTGGTAGGTGCAAGTTGATAATATCTCAGAAATGTAAAATATGGACATTAAACAGTGAGCCATTTCTGACGCTTGTAAAGCCATGCATAGTAAAAGGTTTAGTCTGGACTAATGCTCATATGCAGCTGTTTCGTCATGTGTTTTTATCTGGTGTGCGCACCAGACAAAAGCAAAGAGTGAACAAAAGTCTATTATGGTTAGCACAAAGTGTCAGGGACAGGAATTAGTGGACCATTATAGTACCAGTGATTCTGTATGTTTAGCATAATATCTACATAATGTATATACTCCTTTCTTTTGTTGCTGCTAATCTTTTCCCAAAGCAAGCAGTCATATTTTAGGATTCCAATATAATTTTCCTCCCTTTTTTCCAGTCTTTGGTTTCCATTCATTCCACTATGATATGAAAATGATCTTTCAGAGACTTCAAACTTCCTTTACACCAGTATTCCATCACTGTAATTAAGTCATCCACATTAGTTTTCCTAAAAGCAGCAGCACTGTTCTGTTTTGATGACTTGAAGTCAAGGGAGATTGATTATATGTTGTGCAATCTTTGCATGATGTGCAAAATGCTTTGTTTGCAATGTAAAATGTGTGTAAAATGTTATAGTTAAAGAGACAAACACAATCACAATCAGTGATATGGTCCTTTAAATTGTTTCAACAGACTACCAAACCTCTGTACACACCCTTGAGTACATATGACTTTTGTTTCCAAGCCCTGGTTTGCCTGTTATTGGGCAGCGTGAACAGACACAAATGGACCAAAGTCACTAACACAACAAAGTCAATTTTTCAACTATGGACCAAAGAAACCGACTGGAGGTGTGATTGTAAACTTAGTCACAGATTTCCACAGCTAGGCCTCATGATGCAGCAGTGACTGGACCACTAGAGCTTCAAAACCGCAGGCACTGGTCACCAACAGTCGTGGCATACAAAGTCCAGCCCTGCTGCAGTGGAGCCAGAATCGCTGAGGTGTTAGATTCTCTGTGCCAGTCTTTTGACAGATAATCGCTGAATGAAGAGCAGCCATGGGAAAGAGTTTAGCAGCAAAGAGGTGATTTGTGAGGCCACATGTAGGCCCACATTTCCTATGACGACACATGAATTTGTTGAGTTTTGAGGCAGGAATTCCCCAGGTTGGTCAGTGGAGCCTTCTCTCACTCGGATGTGGATTAATGAGAATATGTGCTCATGTGATGCGTGTTTTGCTTGCGCAGTTTGTGGCTTAGCAGAGCAACACAGTGGCTTAGCAAAGGCCTCACGACGTCTCTGTTTACCCTGGGAAGCCATAGCAAATTCAAATGATTTCTTTCTAAAACATGGGAAAGGTGATGAGCAAATTAACAAGAAATGACCTGAAAAGTAGCCAGAAATTAGAAAGTTACAGTTTTAACAGTTACAAGAGGATGACCAGAAAAAGACTAGAAAATTAGTAAATGGTAAAATATAAAAAATTAACAACAGAAATAGCCAGAAAATCAGTAAAACATTGCTGAAAAATGTTAAAATAAAAAAAAATACAAGACAACTATTTATAAGTATTATAAATATGTTCTTAAATCAAATGACAGGACAGTTACCATAAATGTACCACAAGCCCCCCTGCCCCCCAAAAAATATAAAGAAAGAAAGAAAGAAAGAAAAATAGGAAAAATTCCAAATTGGTCCCCCAAAGTAAAAAAAAAAGAAAAGAAAAAGAAAAAACATGGGAAAGGTGATTAGAAAATTAGCTAAAAT